>CM062297.1:117757712-118040563 GCA_031216915.1 Pictodentalium vernedei | reverse complement strand
GAGAACTGGCTAAAGCACCCCCTATTATAGAATCCTGGCTTCGCGCCTGATACAGTATCAACCGACTGTTGGACTTCTATGCTAGAGGTCCCGAGTTCGATCCCCGTCCGGGACGACCCGCGTTGTATCCTTGGGCAAGGCACTTTATCCCGATTGCCTACACGGGGGCAGGATGACGCCGTGTACTAAAGCGTGCTGCACGTCGATGGTGCACATGTCTTCAACCGCTGTAACCCTGCCTGAGTGCTGCTTGAACAGAGTTAGAATGTTGAGGAGCTGACAGTTGTCTCGGTGGTTCTCTCCGGGTACTCCGGCTTCCTCCACCAATAAAACTGTCTCGGTCACAATTAGCCATTGTGCATAAGTTTGTGACCTTAAATCGCAATAAATAAATAAATAAATAAATAAATAAATAAATAAATAAAAATAAATAAATAAATAAATAAATAAATAAATAAATAAATAAATAAATAAATAACACTTTATAGACAATGGGTGAATGACGTTATGGCTATCAAGTGGATACAAGAGTAATGGCATGAAAATCAAAATTCTATAAAAGTAAGTGGCATTTGACCTAATGACAACACACATTCCAAGTCATCTTTTTGAATACCTGTGTATGATGTCAAAGTTATTGCATGTGAAGCAAAATTCTGTTTACAGTAAGAGTGACTTTTACCTCAGACTGACCCCAAATACAATCGTGATCGTCGACACATTATAGGTAATCCGTGCAGGAAGTTCGAGTTTTGAAATGTAGAAAAAAACTAACGTTATTGCACGGAAAGCAAAATTTAATTTATAGTAACAGTGACCTTGATCTTTGACCTAATGACTCCCAATGCAAGCCCAATCACCGACATATGGTAGACAATTCATACAGGATGTCTATCTGGTGTTGATGACTGGATGAAGTTCTCGTTTTTTTATGTATTACGAAACTCAAGTTACTGCATGGAAACAAAAAATATATTCATATAACAGTGCCCCGAATCTTTGATTTATTGATCCCAAACACAATCCCAATCGACGACCCCCTTGTAAACAATCTGTGGTGTGATGAAAGTTTTTATACCGAAACTGAAATTAAAGTTGTTGCACGAAAACAAAATTATATTTATATTGACAGTGACCTTGCTTGACCATGGACCTATCGACCCGAAACACAAATCCAAGTATCGACACCTTATAAGCAATCGATGCATATCTTAATCAACTTCGTATCGCACGGAAACCAAAAAAAATCTATTTATAGTATCAGTGTATTTATTTATTTATTGGTGTTTAAGGTCACATACTTATGCACAATGGCTAATCGTGACCGTCACAGTTTGACGGGTGGAGGAAGCCGGAGTACCCGGAGAGAACCACCGAGCAACGACGAGCAGCTGTCAGCTCTCCAACATCGTAACTCTGAACTCTGCACCGCAGCACAGGCAGGGTTAGAGTGGTTGAAGACATGCGCACCATCGACGTGCAGTACGCCTCAGTACACAGCGTCATCGTACCCCATGTAAGCATTCGGGGTGAAGTGTCTTGCCCAAGGACACAACGCGGTTGCCGCAGGTGGGATTCGAACCGAGGACCTCTCGACTTGCAGCCTGCACCTCTACCAACTGAGCCACCGCGCCCCCTATAGTATCAGTGACCCTAACGTTTGACTTATTGACCCCCAAAACAACCCCAACCATTAACAATGACACCTTATTGGCATCTGTGTTTTGTCTACAATTTGGCCAAAATGTGGAGTTTTTAGACTGAAAAGTAGTGAAAGTCCTCCAAATAAATACTGATTGAAAAGTGGTATCTCCCCCCCCCCCCCCCCCCATATTGACTTGTAGTTAGAATTTGTGATGACCAAGGCCTCCAGTTGGATAATTTATAGTCAAGGGAAGGGGTGTACAAATGGAATTCTGCATCTAAAAACCTGTAGTTGGAATATTGGCTGGGGGTGGGGAGGTGGGGGGGGGGGGGGGGGGGGGTCTCATGGAATTTCTCACTTGTTGGAAAACAATGTATTGGTATGTATCGAAATTTTGCCTACCATGGGGTTGCTATTGGCCTCTTAGCAAAACGTCTTTGCCTTGATCTTTGACCTATTGACCCAGGGCTGACGAATGAATGGACGAACGATCGAACACAAAAATAAGATGTACAACTGAAATGGAATGATGATCTTGGGTAGAAGAAGAATAACCACAAGTACACCAAAACTAAATAATTCATCCGTTAAACATTGATGAAGCCTTCACGTATCGAAAAGGCAAAAACCGACCAACGCTATTCACAAAAAATACCATTCAGTTTTCATTAAGGTATCATTTTTGTCTCAAAAACATAGTTTATGACTTCTCGTTGGAAGAGCTCGTTCCAACGAGGTGCCATAAGCTTTGTTTTTGACGCAAAATATTAAAAAAATGATCACTTAAGCATTTTGCTTGCAAGTTTCGTCCGCCTTTCGTGTTATTTATTTATTGGTGTTTAAGGTCATATACTTATGCACAATGGCTAATCGTGACCGTGACAGTTTTAAGGGTGGAGGAAGCCGGAACCACCGAGCATCGACGAGCAACCATCAGCTCCTCTGTATTCTAACTCTGTTCAAGCTCCGCTCAAGCAGGGTTACAGACATGTGCACCATCGACGTGCAGTACGCTTTAGTGCACGGCGTCATCGTGCCCCCATGTAGGCAACCGGGATAAAGGGCCTTGCCCAAGGACACAACGCGGGATCGAACTCGGGACACAGCATAGAAGTCCAACAGTTTACCACTGAGCCACCGCACTCCCACCTTTCGTGTTAGGCAAAGGGTTAAGCTCAAGCGTTAATCCTTTACCCAACGTAACGGCAAAAACCGGCCAGCGCTATTCTCAAAAATCGCCAATTAATTTTCATTATTTTTTTCATTTTTTGTCTCAAAAACATAGGTTATGACCCCCTCGCTGGAACGAGCTCGTTCCAACGAGGGGTCATAACCTATGTTTTTGAGACAAAAAATGAAAAAAAATGAGTTATTCAAGAATTTTTTTTGCAAGTGTCGTCTGCTTTTCATGTTAGGTAAGGGTTAAAATGAAGAAGGATAAAAAGCCGTTGTGACACCCGCCCATAGACTATGATACACACTACCTAATGGAATACGGTTTGTGCACAAAAACCTATGGCAACTGTTAAATCCAACCATGTCCTTCTTATGAAACTGTCATTCAAATATTATTATTTGTCTATTATAGGTTTTTCGAGGAATCGGTGGACTACAGCATTTGATTTTCCGCAGCTCTCTTCTTTTCTCCCTTCCTCTCTGCCTGCTCTCCATCCATTCGACGTCACATCTCAATATCTATCAGATTTTGCATGACAAACTTTTTCCAAAACACATTGTGGGTTACAATAGTTTTCGTGCAAACAGCGCCTCAAGCGCTGGAGGATAATGGAGGATAAACGTTCCCGGGTTTATCCGATTGGTGGAAAATGAACTGAGCTTGTAAGTGTGAATAAAATTTTAAAGTGCATGTTTTGGAAAAAATATAAAATATTGGTGATAATTGTCTTCTAAAATGTGTGAGAGAAGATGAAAATTGGGTGGGGGTAGGTAAAAATATGTCTAATTCACTCAGTGCGAAACTGGACGGGGAGTATAGGAATCATCAAATTTAAAGACAAAATTCACATGGCGACCTACATATTTTCAGTATATTTGTTTCTTGAGATGATAAACTAAATGGATAGATGGTTGTTTTTGCCCAAATTTGATGAGATGGAGAGAGGAGAAAGATTAGCACTGTCGTCAATGTTAAAAAAAACAACTCTGTATTGTAACCTGTGGACGTCGCTTTTCGATCATACAAGATATTCGTAAATTATTCACGTTTTCAGAGTTAGCCCCTTGATCTAAACTTAGGTGACGTTTCAGAAGAATTTGAAATGTATATTTTATCAGATGGCCTAAAATCTTTTTTCTTTTTTTTTTTTTTTTTTTTTTGTCAAAATTCGGGAAACGTTGCACCTTTCATGAAATACTGACCATGTTCGGTTTTCTCCGGATTGAATCCGGGAGGGTGTCAAGGTGATAGCCAAAAGTTGCGATTTTGTTGTATAAAAGTGTAAATATTTTCGATAATATTTCTGCCTAGGTTAAATGTGAAGCAAGATAGATTTGCGACGGACCCCGAAAACAGGTTTGTCAGAGATTCTAAATGAGACATGAAATTTAATGTCCATTATAGCGCACGTGTTCAACGCCATATGGGGTTCTGATAACAGATCAATAGCAAGAGAGACAATATTATCTTCTGTAATAATTATCTGGGTAATTAAAGCCAGTTAAAATCTAATTGTAGAATACAGTGCATCACATATGTTCTGGACGCCACACCCATATTACGCATCTATCCTGTCTCCGAAATGTCAAAATACACCAAAATGCGAGTCTTTCAAAGGAACTTTAAAGCGAGTGTTAAATTGGAATAGATCTAAGCGGCCAAGTTCAAGAGAAGCGATGATTAACTGAGAATAAATGCTCTGGCTATCTAAATAAAAATCGGGGGATTTCTTGAAAAATTCATGCCAGCCAATTCCAGTCGGAAGGTGTGTAAAAGCTGTGGGTCGTTTGCGAGGCAGTTGGCCTGAGGGCACTCAGACAAGGTCCGAATTTAGCATTAGCCGTCGAGGGTGATAGGCACCGAGATTGAAAGTCCGCGTATTGTCGTAACCCTGTGTGGATTCTAAGGAACCGATTGAACTTTGTTAACGGTTGCGAACCGTAGTGGCATTGTAGCCAAAGAAGTAAAAGCTGTAACGTTGAGGTCTAGAGACCGTATTAAGAGCTCGAGTAAGCGCTGGAATAGCTCGCGAGATAAGATAGTTTTAAGCGGTGCGAGAATTGGTGATGTTGAGAACACTTTGCAGAATATTATTATGTAAGCTTTGTTAAGTATTATCCGAAGGCGAAGAATAACTTAACCCCGTGAGAGCCAGACAAGGCGCAAAGTGATCGTGAACTGTGGTAGACGCCGATTGAATTGTGGTTGAACTGTGAGAACGCTGATAGAATCGCACAAGCAGAACATTATATGTATTAAGCCCGACTGACGGTGAAGTCAACCCTGCGAGGAGGAAGCAACGAGATGTGAATAGACACTTTGTATTCATCACAAACCGTGAGAAGATGAAGATGAAGTGAGGTTGATCCAGTGGACACAACTAGCTGTGGGAGACGTCGAGGGCCCTAAAGAATAAACTTTTATCCGCGTAATTTAGTGAATTCTTATGGATAATTTTGTGAGTAATTTGTTTGATATTATATTTCTTCGTACATGTAAATAAATAATTTTTTCAGTGAATTATCGTTGATCACCCTTTGGCGTTGTAAGCCACAGGCACCTTCAGGAATCCTAACAGTCCCAAGCGGATAGGGCATTGATAAGGTGGCAAGGTTTACGTTCGAACTGAGGTTCAGACGACAGTCACTGGCTGTCGACTGAACACTGATAAGAACATAAATTTTCCTCCATCAAATTTAACCTGGTAAACCTGCGACAGAGGTTGTGTAAAAAAATTGCAAGAATTTGGGGTGGTTGCGTTGTCAGCGACGGCAGAATACAAATTTGGTACACCGTCTTGTAATTTTTTCTACACTTATGCACCAAAATGCATTATAAAGACTGAATTGAACCCCATTTAGTTGTTTAACCATTTACCTAACATGAAAAGCAGACGACACTTGCCATTTTTTACATTTTTTTGTCTCCAAGACATAGGTTATGAACCCTCGGTGGAACGAGCTCGACGATCTCGTTCCAACGAGGGGTCATAACCTATGTTTTTGAGACAAAAAATGAAAAAAATAATGAATGTTAATTAGCGATTTTTGAGAATAGCGCTGGCTGGTTTTGGCCGTTACGTTGGGTAAAAGGTTAAAACACATTACAAGTCAGTAGGCCTATAGACCAGCATTAGGTAATGTATAACTATTAGCAACTCTCATAAAGGTATCTTCTGTCTCAAGCAGGAGGTGGGGTGGGGGGGGGGGGGGGTGCAGTCACTGATGCTTCTTTTTTGTTTTCAACCCACCTGAGGACCCGCTCACCCTAACTGTGCCTTTCTTTCCTATTTTACCAATTTTGTCCGGTGTTATCCGGACACGCCACCCCCTTATATACATGATTCTGTCTTCCCAATTCCCACCATTGAGTTAGATTTAGTTTTATGTAGAGCCCAGGTAAAGGTATTGACCCTTTAATTAACATAACGGACAGAAGCTGGTAGAAATTCAATCGAAATAAGCCAACCAAAGACTAAAGTATCTTATATATATCTCTCAATAAAACCATACAGACATGGATATCATTTGGCTTGTCAAGCAGGTTCTAATGATATCCATATTTGTGTAGTTTTATTGAAACCTTGTGAGAAATATTTGTGAACAATCTTCAACTTAATTTCTTTTAAAATGTGTGCTAGGTAAAGGGTTTAATGTCATAAATGACTGAACTAACTGCCTTTCACATAGATATATGCAGACCTGAAAATAAGCAGTCTGACATTTGCAGAATGAGGTCCACCAGAGGGTGAATTTGATGATGCTATCCCATACACTGGGCCCGACTTATCCTCTGGGCACCTCCTTCTGTTTAGTTTTGATATCCTGATTCAAATTGAGGTTCACAGAGGGTTAATTTAGTGATGCTACCCTAAAGCATCACTAAATTCACCCTCCGGGGACCTCATTTCGCAGATGACAATCTACTTATTTTCTGGCTTGGATATATGTGGAAGGCAGTAAGCTCAGTTATTTATGTTTTTTTTTTGGGGGGGGGGGGGGGGGGAGGTTATCTGAGGTTTTCAAAACCAGTACTCATTTTAAATTTCATGTTGTGCCCTGTGAGGGCAAATAAATGTTTTTGTTGGAAACACATGTTCTTGAAGTAAAAACGAGTAATTTAATTTGTAATAGTTTTTCGTGTTATATACTTCCTGTAGTGGCAGAGAACAAGAAGATTCCTTGATATTTTCATGCTAGATCTGGAAAGATCATTGGCTATAAATTCTCTTGTTGCTGAATAGTACAATGCACACTTTCGTGCAACCGAAAAAGTCATCATTTTGTTATCACATTCACATCTGAAGCAGTTCACATAATTATCATTTCTCTGGCTAAGTCTGAACCTACGAAACACATATTTCAGTAATTTCAATAATCAAATACTGAACCAAACAGAATACCCTAAAGATAGCATATCATTAAGGTGTTGTGTTTGATAAATAGAGGATATGAAATGAGTGTTTTTCTCATATGATATTTATGAAACGAGTCTAAGAATTTTCCGTTTGGGCGAGCCCCAAACGGTAAATTCGAACGAGTTTCATAAATATCATATGAGAAAAAACACTTATTTCATATTCTATTTATCATATGACACACATATGCACAAATTAACGACTTTGTATGACTTTTTAACCCTTTACCTAACGTGTGTTGTAGATGACACTTGGAAAAAACATCATCAAAAAACTAAAAATTTTCATTTTTTGCGTCCAAACCATAGGTTATGACCCCTCATTGGAACGAGCGCGATGTGCTCGTTCCAATGAAGGGTCATGACCTATGTTTTGGAAGCAAAAAATGAAAAATTTCGTATATAGCACTGGCCGGTTTTGATCGTTATGTTAGGTAAAGGGTTAATGCAATATAACCCAACCTAAATAGGACAGATAACGTAAATTCTCCCCACTCAAATTATGCAAATGTAACCCAGTTGTATTTTGTTCAGCCAATCAAACTGTCCATATTTGAAATTGACCAATGAAATCTTTCAACCCCAATTATGCAAATTATAAAAAATATGGCCCAGTTGTATTTTGTTCAGCCAATCAAACTGTCTAGTTTTGAAACTGACCAATGAAATCGACGGATGGCTTTATTTATCACTGATTAACATGAAAGCAAAATATCAAATGTTTTAAAGTGAACAAAATGGACGAGTCATATGATAATTAAAATTATTGATGTGTTTTAGTTTGGATGATTCAATATACCATGACACGTTATATTCAATATCAGATGAGTCAGGATAACTATTCAATAGTTGTATAACCCATGGTAAGTACACCCTAATACCTTGAGTATCTTTTTATTGGTTCTTCAGTTGTGGGCTTCTGATGTTAAATTTTCCCCAAAATTGGACCAAAAAATTTGCAAGCACTCAGAAAAAATTGATTTTGGCCTCCTTGACTACCCACCCACCCCAGCATCAGTGCCTGCAATTTTTTTTCTTTCCAGAACCACCCCCCCCCCCCCTTTCCCTGATAACTCTAGTGAATCTTATTCTTTTAGATGGATATTTTGGGGCATTCTAATTAGTAGAGGGTCTCCACTACTCTTAAATTAGGGAGCGCGGTGGCTCAGTGGTAGACTGTTGGACTTCTATGCTAGAGGTCCCGAGTTCGATCCCCATTCGGGACTACCTGCGTTGTGTCCTTGGGCAAGTCACTTTATCCCGATTGTCATGGGGTCACGATGACACCGTGTCCTAAGGCGTACTGCACGTCGATGGTGCACATGTCTTCAACCGCTGTAACCCTGCTTGAGCGGTGCTTGAACAGAGTTAGAATGTTGAGGAGCTGACATTTGTTCGTCGCTTCTCGGTGGTTCTCTCCGGTACTCCGGCTTCCTCCATCCGTAAAACTGTCACGGTCATGTTTAGCCATTGTGCATAAATATGTGACCTTAAACCCCAATAAATAAATAAATAACTCTTAAATTACATATTTGGCACTCCTTTGCACCATCATTCCGAATTTCCCACTAAACTCCAACGACCACAACCTCAGCTTAAACAGCAGTGACCCCCCCCCCCTCGCCCAAAGGTGACCCAAGGTACATTTTACAACCTGGCTTCACTTTATCACGCAAGCCACCCAAAGAGGGAAAGACCTATTTGCTTTGTGACCTCCTCTCGCCAATTTCGGTTACAATCCTCCATGACTCTTTTTCTGGCGGTTTTCTTTTTACCTTGGGTTGTCTCCTCTTCTTAAAACGTCGGCATCTCTTTTGGGTAGTGCCCAATCAACTCCTACCTACACCAGTTACACCAGGCAGTCATATTAGATTAACATGTTTTTAATATTCAACTTAGATGGAATTATGTATGCGTGTGTGTGTGGTGGGAGGGGGGGGGGGGGGTACAAATACAGAAACTATGCTGGAAAAAGCAGTACTTCAGACAGGCTCCTACATGCGCTCCAAATCTTTTTCTCCTGAATTTGGGACCGACCTCCTCCCTCTCCCCCAACCCACAAAATATAATTTTGACATTACGTTCCGACTTTTCGAGAAGTATTTCACGAAACCTACCGTAAGGTGTGAAGTTCCTGTCGTTGGTGATTCGAATCCTGAAACTTCTAACAGTTGATTTTTTTTTTTTTTTTTTTGGAAGGAGGGAGAGGGTCCTCCACGTGTGGTGCACTAAGGGCCCTGCACTCCCCCCCCCCCCCCCTCATCACCACCACCACCCTCGCCACAACTCTCTCATCTAATGTTGGCTTGTAGGGAAATACTTTCCCCCCCCCCCCCCCTATTCGAAAAGTACAGCGCCCTCGACCACCCCATGTTGGGGAGTTTCAGGTGCCATCGCTGTCTCCCTCGCCCAACTCATCGAAATGTCCTTGCTTGGTAAAGAAAAAAATCGAACGCGCACGTCATCGAGGAATATGATTTTTGTACGACATAACAGGACGTGGGTATACTTAATCTAATTCAGCTATACTATGATTATAGCTAAATTCCCTGCACCCTCGTCTCATACGCCCATGGTTCTCAGAACAAATTCAAATGACATCCCGTCAATTAATGATGTGTATTTGTTCCGGTGTTTACAGAGTTTAACTTTCTCACTCCATTCCACATACCATCAAAGAGGATGAAATTTCGTGTGTTCCCCTCCCTAAATATAAAAATCATTTTTATGCCCTCGCGACGAAAAGTCGAGGGCATATTGTTTTACATCGAAGGCACAATGTGTGTCTGGCTAACTCCTCTCACACTTTTTAAACTGGTCTTTTTTATTTTCCAGGATGTTTGTACATATACCAGAGGTGTGCATATTATCCGGATTTTGATTTGCTTCGATATTTCACAAAATTTTAGGTTGCGGAACGTAGTCAATTTTTTGAAGAATTTCATGTGTATGGTACGTGGTTTGTCCGGCTAACACTTAGTTTTCAAGCAGAATGTATATGGTACAACCCGTGGGGGGGGGGGGGGGGGGGGGTATCCTATGTGTCTTACAGACACAGAATATTTACATGTACAAAATATAAATCACTGCAGTGATTTGTAACAAACCTCTTATGTCCTTGCACTGTACTGGAGCATGCTATGATAAAACAAATAATGCACCAGTTTTCTGATTGCGACTATGGCGGGGGAGGGGGGGGGGGGGGGCTTCAGTAAACAAGTATGTCAGCAAGTAACTTGCATGCTTTACTCTGTCTCATATGAGTCAGAGTGACAATCTTTGCCTGTTTTGGAGCAAGTTTGTTCCTTTGTTAACCCATGTACAGTAGTTCAAAAGTTGAGGTTAATCGATCAATTACTTTTTGGATCAATCAAGACCTTCATCATTGATTAATCGATTAATCGGTTAACCTTTTCAGCTCTAAACGGCGGTATACTCCACCCCGACCTCCGTGACTTTTGTTTCGTTTGTTTTTATTTCTGCTTCATTTTTAAAGATTTTGTTTATAATGTTCAAACTTTGGGACTTTCTTCACTTCAGTTGAGACGTTGTAACTTATTCAGTTTTCTTAGGATTGTGGAAGATACATAATACTGACAGCATGAAAACAGTACTACTTACGGGTGAGATTTGTGAGTGTAAAGTTTAGTTAGTTTAAACATATTTTATTTTCTACACTTAGAGCAAATTGGATTGGAGGGCAACTTGACAAGTGCTAAACTCTTGAATTTGTTGTTTGGAGTCCATGGGCTTGATCAGTGGCGGCGCCAGAATTTTTTTTGTGGGGGGGGGGGGGGGGGGGTCAACTAGGGGGGCAGACTCCCATGAAGGGGGGCAAATACGTAAAGGATCATATCATTACTTTGTTATGAGGTAGTCCAAACTTGGACCCAAAGTCCGTAATATACTTTTTTGGTTTGGTACGTCCTGTGGACGTACCAAACCAAAAATTATATTACGGACTTTGAGTCCAAGTTTCGACTAAATGTAATGGTAATTAGCAGTCCTCCTTTCAAAAAATCCTGGATCCGCGTCTGGTGGGTCTGTGCGTGAGAGAGAGAGAGAGAGAGAGAGAGAGAGAGAGAGAGAGAGAGAGAGAGAGAGAGACTCATAATGCCCGTCTGTCATAATGCGAAATCCATGAATTTTTTTAGACAAGGGATATGGATAGACATGCCTTTGTTGGCTCATAACTTAATTATAACTTATAAGTCTTTAAATCTCTACTGCCTGGATGTGTTCATCAGCTAGCCTGAGGCTTTGGGCTAAGTGTGTATGGGAAATTATTGGGAATAAAAAAGAGAGGGGTGTGTGTGTGTGAGAGAGAGTGACTGAATGTGTTTGTGTGTGAGGGTGGACGGAAATGCATGCGAGATGGTTGGGGGCAACTGGGGGGGGGGGGGCGCAAAGTCTTCGTTTGGGGGGCAAATGCCCTCCCCTGCCCCCCCCCCCCCCGTAGCGCCGCCACTGGGCTTGATCTGTGAAAGCCTTTTATTCAGTATATGGTTCTTTAATTCCAAAATATCAAAATATAGAAAGTATTCAAAAACTTAAAAAGTATTCAAAATGTATTCATGAATGCAGCTCAAATTTTAATGTATTTGAATACGAATACGAATACATGTATTCATAACATTTAGTGAATACTGAATACATGTGAATACTTGATAAACTGTATTCGAATACGACTGAATACGAATACTGAATACGAATACCCCAACCCTAATTTTACCTATTGAATTTAATATAACTGATTAAAAGGAATCATCAGCATTTTAAAAAGATATGGCTATTTGACAACTGGCAAATTATCGGATATTTGAAAATGCTAACGGTTTATTTTAACTCATTTAAAGTCATAACTAGAAAATACAATTGTAAAAGTTGTATTGTATTGGCTGCTGGTTAATTATACTTATTTGATATTAGAGATTTATCTTAGCCAATACTTCACTAGAAGCTACCTTCAAGGTACTATAACTTCTATCAGCAGGACAGCCAAAAGCCGAGATCGTGCGTCAGTTGTTGTTTATTTTGGATGAAATTCTATTAAAACGTAACCAGCGTGAATGGCGAAGTAAAAACAAAGAAGGTGGAAAAACATCTCAACACAATTTTTTCCTATAGGTTACCACCACGTTATGTATAGCGTAACCTGTCTATGGGTTACGATGTAACCTATCTATTTCCAGACCTGCATACGACTTAGAGTTAATGTAATAATGTTTCAGTACATCGTGGTGAGTTAAAACTTCTCTGGGTAGAAAGACATACAGTACAGTCGCTGTGGACTGGTCATAACACACGCATGGGCAGTGATGTCCTTGGACGCATGCGCTTACCAGGTAATAAAAATCAGCAGCAGCAAAATTTTAATTAATGAAGCACCGGGTTGTACCCGGTGCTTCATTAATTAAATTTTTGATGATTATTTCAATAATTAGTGTTTGGAATCTAATGATACTGCGTCCTTGGAAATATTGCTCACCCCGTGGATAGTGACCAGTCCACGGCGGCAGTACTGAAGACCTATTTAGTGTTTATACCCGAGCATGTTTTTTAGGTTCTAATTTATATAATTGTATTATGTCTTTTCCAGAACAGGTTATAATAACAGCTAACACTGTTTCGCTCTTGTTAAAACACACATCATATGGACTCTTTATCCCAGATATAATTGTAGAATCATATTTCCCGTCATCAGTGAATTTAACCACACAGTTATTATTTGCACTACATACATATACAGAACCACGTCTATCAGAACAAAGACCACGTGGAGATATCAGATCTGGATGTGACAAAATAAACAGTTTCGTTTTTAAATCTCGACTCATTACCACTACCTTGTTGTTGCCTTCATCTGATATTAGGATATGGTTATGGTAGTCAGAAATCTCTATGAGTAAAGGATTGTCAAATATATTTCCAGACGAACTGATCACGGTCCCACTGTCATTGATATTTTGTACGACTCCTTCCATGTAAAACGTTACAATAAAACTGTTATCTGCTCTACATATTCCCCCACATCCTCCAGACGTCTGAATCTCAGAGAACATCATAAGGTTTGATAAATTATACAGTCTGATCAACTTCAAGTTACCAAATGTGACGGCAACACTATCTGAATAAATACAGAAGTCTTTAGGCTCATTCGGTAAATCAAGAGTTCTCAATACTTTACTTCTATTAACGTGTTCTATCGAGTCACTCGTTGATATTAACATTTCCTCATCAGTATCTGGAATCATGTTTATACTGAACTTGTCTCTGCTACTACAGCTGATCTGTTGATCTTCAACAAAATTACAGACCAGATAAGCTTGTGGAGCTGCATGTAATGGGGATAAACTAATAGAACTCGTTAGATTTGAAACAAGTTTCTCTACGAAACTGTCATCCCGACTGAAAAAGTCGAAATTAAATTTTCTGCACCATTCATTTTCATCTGATATTTGTTTTTGTATGATATCAAGAGTTGAATCATGCCGTGTACTATATTCAATTATATGTTTTCTGTCAACATTCAACGATTGATCTGTCGGTGGTTCACTTGGGAGCTGGACAGAGGCGTGCTCATTTTGTCTCGCCAACTCAGCTCTGAGGCATTCTCCCTCCTCTATAATATCTTTAATTTGTGTTTTCAGTGATATACACACATCAAAATGCGAGGAAACTGCAGAAATCCCTTCATCTCGTAAATCATGAAGCCTCTTCAAACTCTCGCTCTCAGCCTCATCAACTTTTGTACGAATTTCATCGTAAAATAACCGAATTCTGGTTTCACCAAGTTTCATGTAAGATTCTATTTTTTCTAAATGCACTTCCAAGTTGTGTCGCATCTCTTCAATATTGCCATTGACTCGATTCGCGTGCTTTAAAAATACAGAAAACTCAGAGTTTATAACCTCTGTAGAAATAATAGCGCATTGTTTGTGGTCTTTAGATAAACACATTGCACAACAATCGACCTTGTGTCCACTGCAAAAACAAATTACTTCCTTGTTTGGATGAATGGCGCAAAACATGTTATGAATTATCTGTCGAGGTGGTTCATTCATCGAATTATGGACTTCTGATATCACTGTACCTTCTTCGCTGGCTTCAAGTGTATCCTTTCTTTTTTTAAGGGAAGTCATTTTCAGGGGATCGGGACGTTTCGGCCTTGAGACGTTTCGACCTGGGACGTTTCGGGCTCGTAGAAAGAGGGTGGAGAGACAACGTAAATAAAATAGATTCAGTTGAAGAATGCTTTGTCACAGTTCAGCAATCTGAAAGTAGTGGCTACCCCTCTACGTTCTGATTATTCCCATTCAATTCTGTAGAAAAAAGTTCCTATCAAGTTTTTATGGGAACTCAAAACTCGAAAATATATATCAAGCTTTCGCCCTTATTACCGGCTGCATTCGATAAAACCACGATGTGGGGTGGGTGGTATCGGGTCGTTTCGCCCCAAATCCCGTCCGCCCCCTGGGTCGTTTCGCCCCCATATCAGTTCGCCCCGGGTCGTTTCGCCCCAATTTTGAGAGTGGGTCGTTTCGCCCCACTTTTTTCCCGGGGTATAGGGTGGGTTTGATAAAGAAAAAAAAACAGAACTAGCGGTTGAAACGATGATTCAGTTTATTTTTATATAAAATTTTATACAACACATCCAGTTTACAGTTGACTGATAGAAAATGCATTTGCTGTAATACAATGATCTTAAAATATAATCTGTCGAATCCACCAGATCTGCAACGTCGTTGTTTATCTGCTAATCTTCAGGCAAGTATAATCTGCCACATTGTTATTTGTCTGCTATTCTTCGGGCAAGTATAATCTGCCACTTTGTTATTTCTCTGCTATTTTTCAGGCAAGTATAATCTGCCACTTTGTTATTTCTCTGCTATTCTTCAGGCAAGTATAATCTGCCACCTTGTTATTTCTCTGCTATTCTTCTGCCACTGTGCTGTTACTCTGCTAATCCCCGGGCAAGTATAATCTGCAAATTTTATTAAAATAAAAGCAAAAAATGCCTTGCCTTCACACCATAGGGGAAAATGTATTGAAATCGCAAATGTTTTTCGCCGAGGGATATTTGAAGAGGAATGGGGAAACGTACTAACGTAGGTTCAGATTTTAATACATTTTATGTTGATCAGGTTCTGAATAATGAAAATACACATGAGTTCAGGAAAATGCGAAATGAATGAAAGGTTTTAGCGCGCCGAAGGCGCGCAGGAACGATGTGGGATTTACAAATCCCTTGCGACCCGGTTAACCTTATTTTATTTCCCTTGGATCACACAGGCCTAGCCGGTTAGAATACCCGGCAGTTTACGTTGGAGTGTTAGATGGTCAATACTCAATCCCTCAACGCCTTTAAAACTATTAAAGAGTGGGCTCTATTCGGTTACATTTCGGCGATGGTAGAGGTTTGAGTCCCACCATGGTGGCGAGCCAGAATGTTATGTTGTGCGATGGCAAGTTTAAGGGAAAATGAGAAAAGAAAACCAAACAGCAACGCCGGTTTGGTAGCGGCCCCGGTATATGACCATAGCGGTTACAAAAAAAGAAGTGGAGAAAGCTCCAACAGTTTAGTTTTGAAAAACCGGGAGTCATCCATCAAGCCTTCTGGGAGATAGGATGCCGTATGTGATTTTGAGGTATCTGGTTATCCTTCGGGAATTCCAAATGACCTCCTCCACCCCCCCCCCCCCAAAAAAAAACCCTCTCACTGACACACACCCTCAAGCCCTTAAAAGGGCTGTTAAATCTTTATTCAAATGTTTATTTATATAAAATGTACACTCGTCCCCAGCCAGACAAGCTTGTTCAATCCTTGATTGAAAAATGCATCACAATTAATAACATATATACATACATATTTACGCTTGTGAATAAAAAAGGCAAGCAGCCACACAATCAATCTCAAATAAACACAAACTGGTATGTGATTACTGTAAAAACAAACATCTTGACTGTTAACAAAAAAAAAAACAATTCATCAAAGATGTTTTTGAAGAACCGCTATTCAATTTGAGTAATTCGTGTCAACTCAGTCCCTGTAGATTTGTTTTTTATTCAATCATTGTATCGTCTGCCTTCAAGATGTTAGCATGTTGTGTTTATGTGCTCCCTGTTATTCCATGGGTTTTCTATGAAAGGATTTACGTTTTTGATTCTTGGATTTTTTAAAAAGATGATTAAGGCGAGTTGACCTGGAACCTAATCGGCCACCTCTCTTACTCCCCGTTTCATTTGTTTGTTATCAAGGTGGATTTACAATAAGGTAAGACTACCCTTTGGGCTGAAAAATTACCATTGAAAATAAAAAGAAAAATAATTTTTACCCAGGGTCGTTTCGCCCCAATTCTGGGGGGGGGGGGGGGGGGGGCGAAACGACTCGGGGCGAAACGACCCGGGGCGAACGGGAAAAGGGGCGAAACGACCCGTGACCGGGTGGGTGCATGTGATTAAAAGAGGGTACGGGACAAGTCGCCGTCGGGACAACTCGCCGTCGGACGGCGAGTTGTCCCGATTTTTTCGGCGAGTTGTCCCGTTTTTTGTTTTTCAAAAAATGTAATTTATTCTTAATTTATTCTATTGAAATACTGTTAATTTTATCATTTACTTACCTGAAGAGTATTTTTACAAATAAATCCAACCTCCGTGAATTGAAAAAAAAACAGAATTAAATCCATGTTTTATGAAAGTACCAAAGTTGAACTAAACTGTTCTTTACAACATTTTCAGAAGAATGAGATTGTTGAAAATAAAATCGTCAGCTTTCACATTGTTTTTTTTTACAAAGAGTGTCTTAACATTGGTAATGTTTTGAGTAACTTGATGTGAGTGAGTGAGTGAGTGGGTGGGTGGGTTAATGAATGAATGAATGAATGAATGAATGAATGAATGAATGAATGAATGAATGAATGAATGAATGAATGAATGAAAAGTTTTAGCGCGCCGAAGGCGCGCAGGGACGATGTGGGATTTACAAATCCCTTGCGACCAGGTTAACCTTATTTTATTTCACCTGGATCACACAGGCCTAGCTTTCCTATTGCCTCAAATGGAGTCTGAGGGTGGTATGCACGCGGTTAGAATCCCCGGCAGTTTACGTTGGAGTGTTAGATTGTCAATACTCAATGACACCAAAACCACCAGAGAGCGGGCTCCAGCTCGGCGATGGCAGAAGCTTGAGTCCCACCATGGTGGCGAGCCAGAATGTAATGTTGTGCGATGGCAAATTTGAGGGAAGAAGAGAAAAGAAAACCAAACAGCAACGCCGGTTTGGTAGCGGCCCCGGTATATGACCATAGCGGTTACAAAAAGGAGTGGAGAAAGCTCCAACATGATGTGTGTGTTTTAGAATGTTGCTTTTATCACTGATATAAAGTGATTGATTCTTAATTGTCGGCTACTACAGTATTGTTTCTTCAATGATTTTGTTTTGGTTGGGTGATGGCTTCTCAATTATCCGTGATCACAGTTATCACAGAGTGTTTTCAGAGCCCCCTTTCATTTGCCGACCTGATTTTATATAAATGTAGTCAGACGGCAGAACTCCGCATCATTTCAAAATGTCTTCTACTAATTGTATTCAGTGCAACAGAAAAGTTAGACCTCGACAACATGCTGTTGATTGTGATGACTGTGGCCGCTGGCGGCATCGACTTTGCAACACTGGTATTGACCTCCAGCAATACAGAAATGCCATGCACAGAAGAATGGTTCTCAATTTTGTTTGCACACCTTGTCAGCAAAAGTAAGTTTCATAATTAATATTTGGTTTAACGATTGAACAGGAGATAATTTTATAATAAAGAAAAAACTTTTTTATTGCTAATAAATTATTGGTGCAAATATCACAATTAGTAGAGTTTCAATGAAAAACGTTTTTATTAATCTTTAAATCTTTGATATTTCTGCAGGGGAGATGATGCGAGACTCTGAGAGGTTGCGACGACAGATGGTACATTGGAAATCGATGGCTTCAAGATGAGCCAATGAATGTATCAGACGACGACCAGATTGACCAGCAGAACAGGTGCATGCTGTACCCCTTTGTCTTTTTAATTAATTAATTATTGTCATTGATTTCAACGAATCGTCTGTCACTCTGATTAATCTTGTTATGTTAGTAACTATTATTTTATAATGTTATAATGTTATATTATTATATGTTATATTGAACCTGTCTTGTTATATAAGTCATGAGTATTAATAAAGATAATTTAATCCCATGCCGCGTGTTACTTATCAATTACTCCACGGCGACTTGTCCCGATGGCGACTTGTCCCGACGGCGACTCGTCCCACCTCGGGTACGGCGAGTTGTCCCGACGGCGAGTTGTCCCGTTCCCATTAAAAGATATGTTGATATGCTTGAGATCGAGAGACATCGCCAACGGAAGCACGTTAGCGTAACAATGCGGCGGTGTCGGTGTGTGTGTGTGTGGGGGGGGGGGGGGGGGATTTTTTGATGGTAAACTTAATTTTTTCGAAGTGGCTATTTCACACACTCCTGAGAAATAGCCAATTGACTATTCCACAGGCCCCAGCGAAATAGCTGCCAACAGCTAATTAGCATTTTCTCTGCCACACAATGACAGAAAGATATTGTTAAAAATGTTTACTTAGTTCGTGTAATTCATTCATTAGATTCTTTTTCCACTTCAGTAGTAGGAGATGTGGAGATCGTCCCTGTGGAGGGAATGGTGGAGGGGAAAATGACGTCATGTCACATGACCCAGTGGTGCCAAGTTTGGTTGTCATGGTAACCCCCGTGAGCGGCCATCTTGTGACATCATCTCCATAGTGATACGTGGTGTGAGTGCGCATGCGCAGCGCGTGTTGTTAGGGTGATACGTGTTTCCGTCGTACATTTTGTATACTGGAGGCCGCCATTTTGGTTTCTATGGTAGCACGTGGTTGCTATGTGACCCAAAACCTTCTAACAAGACAGGTGTATATTCGGGGGATGTGCTCCATTGTACAGGAGTAATTTCCCGATTTGTAGAATAACTACAAACAACCCGACAATCCCTCCAAATCACCGAAATTTACTTTATTTCCCCAATTTATCGGCGTAGCACGAAGTGCTATAGTACCAAGGGGTACTGGGGGTGTGTTCCTTTGTAGAAGAGTATTTTTCTGACTTGCAATTTTTCCCAGAATCCTCGTATAATTACACAAATAAACCCGACAAGTTTTACTATTTCAAATTCTGTCAGAATTCTCTGCTTCTGTCTATATATGCAATAGTTTTCTTCTAACAGGCCATGTTCCTTTGTTCTAGAGTATATTCCAGTAGCATAGAAGAGCCTATTAGTTGGAACAGCTTTGCTTATTATTACTATATTTAGCTATGCTGGCCTTTTTTGTTAGTTCTGACCCTATTCCAAGTACTCTTGTTGTTTCATTTATCTAGATCATTTATATAAATTATAACTAACCAATCAGATTGCTTGATTTCCCATAACCTATACTTAATCGAACAGAGGTATCTCCCCTTATTACAACGAAGTTGTGTCTGATTCTCATCACCTCTATATCCAATGGCAATATCCCCGGGCACCCTAATTTCGGCACCCCTTTTTTGAAAAACATATGACCTTCAGCACCCTTTTTTGTCATATGTGCTTATGTGAAAATGCACAATGTGTCATAATGTGCCTTAGCACGTAGGCACATGCTTTATGTGCCGATATGTGCTTATGTGAAAAGGCACAATGTGACACAATGTGCCCTAGCACATATGCACATGCTTTATGTGCCGATATGTGCTTATGTGAAAAGGCACAATGTGACACAATGTGCCCTAGCACATAGGCACATACGGGTATTTGAGGATACATATTGCCTGGTATTGTATTATTCGAGGATACCTACTAGAGAATCCCTTTTTTTGTTATATGTGCTTATGTGAAAAGGCACATTGTGTCACATTGAGCCTTTTCACATAAGCACATATTGGCACATAAAGCATGTGTTTATGTGCTAGGGCACATTGTGCCTTTTCACATAAGCACATTTGACAAAAAGGGATTTTTTGACAATGAATGTCCAATGTGGCATTTGTGAGTCTGCTGTGACCATACCCCCACAATCCTGTGCCATTTTGCATGAGATCTGTGTCAAATTGGTAAAAGACGGTAAGATTGATACACGAAAAAGGGTAAACTGTTAAACTCCCTCATTTAGTGTTGTATGTGTCCATTTCTGGGGTTGCATGAGCAATGACAGCTGCCAAGACTTGAATGTTCACATGTGGCCAAAACAACAAAAATGACCTGTCCTGCGTGTCGAATACTTTCACCAACCAGCTACACTTAGTTAGAAATCCTGGCTTCCAATTCATTTATGTACATGATTTAGTATGTTTCATTTGTTTTGGAACTATCGGCCTTCCGTAGTTGCTGTTTGGGGAGGCTTGACTGTTGTTTTCTCGTGAGATCTAAGAACATTAATAACTGATCTGCTTTCCAATACTAATTTTATAGGCGGAGGGTTACCGTCCTGAATAATATCGGAATTGTCTTCGTTATTAAATTCATTTATCTAAACACTTATGACACATTATGGTCTCATTTCGGTAATCTGTGTGAATTTGTGTCCGCCTAGCAGAATTTCAGTGATGTGAAGTTGGTTACTTATTCCTTATTTGACATTTTGACATTTTTTATTCCATCAAAACAGGAAAATTGCGCCTGCTGTTGGGTGGCATAAATGAAGACGAGTTGATTGACATGTTGCCCATCCCCATATGGCCCCTCTTTATGGGGCAACCAAGGCCCTAAAAGTGACAACCTCCCAGAAAAACCTTCTAGATGGGTAAATCTGATCAAATACAGGTGCTTTAGGGGTGGCACAAATGAATAAGAGTTGATTGACATGTTTTCCGTCCCCATATGACCCCTCTTTATGGGGCAGCCAAGGCCCTAAATGTGACAACCTCACAAAAAACCTTCTAGATGGGCAAATCTGATCAAATAAAAGGTGCTGTAGGTTAACTCGAGTTTATCGGCGATGTTAATGCAAATTTATCTGTGAGGTTTTCGCGACTTTATTTGCAAGAGTTAATTTGCCAGGTTAATGCGAATTTATCCGTGCGGTTAGCATGTGTTTTATGCGAGTTTATCCGCAAGGTTAATGAGTGTATACAAGTTTATCCACGAGGTTAACGTGAGTTTAACCACAAGGTTAACACGAGTTTATCCGCAAATTGAACGCGAGTTTATCCGCAAATTGAACGCGAGTTTATCCACGAGGTTAACATGAGTTTAACGTGTATTTTATGCGAGTTAATCCACAAGGTTGACGCGAGATTAACGCTTGTTTTAATCTCGTGTTAACCTTGCAGATAAACTCGCGTTGAATACGTGCTAACCTCACGGATACTCTCGAGTTAACCTAGCATCAAACTCGCACTAACAACGAGGATAAACTTCTGTCAAACTCGAATTAACCTCCAAGTGAACTCACGTTAAACTCGAGTTAACCACACACTAAAGCTAGGGGATAAACTCGCGGATAAACTCGCGTTTGCGGCGCACATAAACTCGCGCTAATCCCGTAGTTAAACACGCGTTAACGTCGGGATTTCACTCGCATTAAACTCACATTCACCTCGGGGATAAACGCACCTTAACCTCGCGGATTAGCTAGCGTTACACTTGCATTAAACTCGCCTGAACATCGGGGATAAATTCGAGTTAAACACGCGGGTAAACACACGTTAACATTGCGGATTAACGCGCGTTAAAGTTGCGTTACACTCACCGATAAACTCGCGTTAACCTCGTGTCAACCTCGCGGATAAACATGCATTAACCTCCTGGATTAATTCCTGTTAAACGCGAGTTAACCTCGAGTTAAACTCATTTTAACCTAGCGGGTGCACTCCCGGTAATCTCGCGGATAAACTTGCATTAAGCTCGCGTTAGCGTGGCGCATAAACTCGCACTAACCTTGTTAACCTCGCGAATTAACTCGCGTTAATCTTGAGTTAACCACAGGGATGAACTCGTCTAAAACTCGCGAACAACTTCGCGTTAACATCGTGGATTAACTCGCGGATAAACACGCGATAACAACGCGTATAAACTCACGATAACCTCGTGCATTAATTCGTGCTAACATCGCCGATAAACTCGCGTTTAACTTGAGTCAACTTCGCTGATAAACTCGCGTTAACGTCGCGCATAAATTCCCGCCAAACCCACGTTAACTCGCGGATAAACTCGTGATAACAACGCGTATAAACTCGTGATAACCTTGCACACAAACTCGCATGAACATCGCGATAATCTTGCGGAAAAATTGCGTTAACATCGCGCTGACCATGCCGATAAACACAAGTTAACCTCGCGGATTAACGTGCGTTAAACTCGAGTAAAGCTCGTGTTGACATCGTGGATAAACTCGCGTTAAACTCGTGGATGAACACACGTCAAATCATGTTAACTTTGCGGATAAACGCCCGCTAAACTGGAGTTAACCTCGTGGATAAATTTGTGGTTATTTTGCAGATAAAGTCGCGTTAAGGTCGCGGATATACTCACGCCAAACTCGCGATACCCTAGCGGATACACTTGCGATAACATCACGTTTAACACATGTTAAAGTCGAGCTAACCTCGTGGATGAACTCATGTTAAACTTGCGTTAACCTTGCGGATAAACTAGCGTTAAAGACGCGCTCACCTCACGGGTAATCTCGCATCAACCTCATGTCAACCTTGCCTCAAACTCACGCTAAAAATGTGGATATACTCCCGTTAAACTCGAGTTAACTTCATGGATGGACTCGCGTTAAACTCGAGTTAACCTCAATTTAAACTTGCCTTAATCCGGCGGATAGGCTCGCGTTAATCTCGCGAATAATCTCGCAATTGTGTCGCCTGGATAGACTCATGCTCACCTCGTGTTAACATCGACGATAAACTCCACAGAGTGTCAACACACATAGATTTTCACAACCTTTTGGTGCTAACAGCGCTCAAAATCGACGTTGATCTGTCTTAAACACAATGCGGTTGTGTGAGGAGATATTTAAAATTCTGATCGTACGACATTTTGCTACATTTGGTGAACAGGAAGAAACCTTTCTGATAATTCTCCATGACATTGGTCTTCTTTTTTCGTAGCAGACATCATCAAGCCTTTTTACGTCACTAATATAGTCTGGCGACAGTAAAATTAAATATACAATTGTGAGGACTGTAATGTATGTTGATGTGAATATATATTTGTTTTCAAACATAATTTTCCACTTTTATGTTTTGATCATCGTCACTTGCATCAAATTGTAGAGTTTATAATCTGAACAGCGTGACAATGGACTGAATTTCGCAAATTATCACATTGTCAGTTGAATATTTTCCTATGAATGTGTCATGAGTTGTACATAACATCGCCTCCCAGATTCAAAAATGGCAGTGAAATGTTTGAAGATTTTATATCTTGGGAAATCAAATCATTTCGCAACTTAGTCCAAAACCCATGTGATCATAACAAACAATGTCACCCGAAGAGAATCAAGCGTTTGTTGTCATCAACATGCATGTCAACCGAACACAATCAGAAGTTTGTGGTCATCCATTTTCCACTGAGTGTTCTCTCACCACGTTGGTGATGAAATGATAAATATGCTTTCTCTGAGTATGGAGTGTGGAGTCTTTTAATTACAACTCAGACATTCGAATTACCAATCTATTTCCTGTTAATCCTGACAGTTACTTATGCGGCTGGCAATTTCTTTGTCATCAAAAGCAAAAAAATAGAAAAAAATTTCCAAAAGTGGATAAATTCGGGTTTTGTATACTTTTGTCATTATTTTGGTATATAATATGTCGTTATTCACAGCTTTAATTTGTATTAAGGGCATTGTGAAAAATTTTCAAAAAATGCCCAAAGTTACGTTGGATGACCCCTTAAGTCATCAAACACTGTTGTAATAAGTTTGTTATAATTGCGATTGATGAAAAAGGTCGCGCCAACTGTTATGGTAACAAGTTTATTATTACAACACTGCTTGATGAAAAAGTTTATATTAACCGCTATTGTAATAAGTTGATTACAATAATGGTTAAGGGGACGTCCAACCTAACTTTGGTCAAATTTCATTCAATTTTCTTTCAAGTCTAAAAAAGGCCCAAAATGAATAACCCCAATAAATTATATACCAAAATACTTGGAATGAAACATAGAACATGTGGAAACTGAAATTTGCCATGGAACTGCTGCCATGTGTAAATAGCACCACCTGAAAGTCTGCTATGGCATAAGTAAGAGAACAAAATTTTTACAATAATATACCTCAAGATAAAATAACAGCTGTATTCTAGAAACTTTGAAGTACTTACTCGAAGAAATCTTTTCTTAACTCATGAAAGTAATAAAGATTGAGACGAAATGTTATAAGTGGAGTGCTCACTGATTGAAGGCAGACATTTTCTTTTGTTTATGTTTTGATTTGGGGAGTTCAACAAAGGTCAACTTGAAGGAGTCCACCAGAAGAAGTATGGAAGGACAAAAGAGTGTCTCCCAATATAAAGATGTATGTATCACTGTGGTGGATTGGAAAAAAACTATGATATTCTCCTATGTAGAATGCACTGCAAAATCATACATTGTAGTTGAATAAATATATTTACAAACCCCTTGCACTGTAATGTAACCCCTTTTATCTCATGCACCAATTTGATAGTGATTAAATTGTTAAATTTGTCTGGTTAATCAATAAGTATAATAGCTTTGTTTACTCTTGGACACCAATACACTCATGATATCTGTTGGAGAAGAAATAAGGGTAACTGTAACCTGTCACTGCAATAAACCATCTAATGTACTTAAAAGTACATTGTTATTCAAAACACATCAAATCAACCTTACATAACCATTATTGCATGTACTTTCCCCAAGGAGGCTTATTGGCATATTGAGATCAGAAGGGCACATCCAGAGGGTCTCACATATTTTTTTCAAGAACGCAGTACACAAAGCAATCCCCAAAAGGTGACAAGTGAGCTCCATTTGACACAATAACTCTTTTTTCTTTTTGAAGATCCTGGCCACACATGTTCCAAACACTATCGGACAGGTAACCCTCCAAATAAGTGTATCTGCAAAACTCATGTTACATTGCAAAACATTCTTTTTAGACTTTTAGTTCTGGACCTTTCATGCTTCTTACTTCCAACTATAACACTTAATTTATCGATTAATGGGTGTATAGAAAAGTCCTGCCATAATCAACATTTTGAGTTCCAGAAGCCTTCAAAACAGCTCCGATAAAAGTGTCAAACATCAGATTGGTGGATTTATACAGAATATTCATTAGGTTGTTGCTTGATAAGTAATAGGAACAAAATCTTCACCAGAAATATTTTGTAGCAATACATTTGAGGGTATCAACAGGCATTTGCAACAAATTGTAACAAATCAACTAGTTATAAACAAAATTTTCTAACTCAAAAGAGTGAAAAAGTACCACATTCACAACTCTGAAGAAATGTGGGAAGAAACACATGCTACAGCAGCTACACAGGCATTGTTTCCCCATGATGCTCGATCACAACACCAAATATCCTTCAAATTGGAGTAGCAATGGTTGAGATACAAGGGAGAATGTTGGTACATGTAATGATGAATGGGTAAGACTAAGACGACACAGGTCACCACTGCACGGCCCTAGATGCACCTTTGATTTTCCAACTTCCAGGTCTGGGGCATAATAATCGCAACACACCCACCTTATCAATTCATAATTTCAGTAAAATAATAGTAATTATCAATTTTAATTAATTTATAGATGATGGGAATTATTTGGCTTCTTTCGCCTTCTCGTACTATGAATTACGACAAACAATATCAGTTTGATGCTGACAAACGAAACTGAACGCATGTGGTCTGGTTAAAAAGTAACTCGGCATGGATAATGAAGAAATTGCGAATATTTCGTGTATTTCATTTGTTTAAAAGCCAATTGCAGCTAATTTTGACCGTGGATTCGATAATTCGTTTCGGTTTTGACCACACGGTCACGCTGACAGCGGTTATGTTTATTGCGATATGCAAATTGGGAGATAGTTTCCGGTGAAGGAGATTTGTCACATTTGTCAGTGTAAAACGATGACAAAAGACACTGATTAACGCTTGTGTTAGTATGGTTGGTTGCAAGAAAAAACTAAATTCTCAGCATCGTCCAAGCGCACCTTATTTAAAAGCGCGAATGCATCATTTTCAACCCATGTTCAATCGGTCCTTTGAAGACATCAAACATAGCCGCAACAAATTCCATGATTACGAGGAAGTAAATAACTTCACAACATCGGGGGAAATCAACACGCTCAATATAGTTCCAGGTCATTTGGAATATACTTCGTGAAAAAGTGATTTCTGAAGCATTCTGCTTACTTTGTTATGAATATTGCCTTATTTTATGTGTATCGTCCCGATTTTATACACTCGGTTATTTTTTTACAAGTGGTTCATGTCTTTCTAGTGCGCAATAATTCAGATTTTTTGTCAACAAAAATGTTCAGACGGCCTGTAAACACGAGAGGGAATTTCGAACCATATTTTGCAGTTATGACATTAACAGCTCAAGTATTTGCTGTCACCTGTTTGCAAATCCGCTCATACATTGTCAAGAACAAATAAAGGGCGTGATCACGTCCTTGCATTCTTACGACTGCCCACATTGAGTCTTTCTGCAAGAACCACATCGTAATCACATGACCGGAATAAACATCATTGAAACATGGCCACATCCGGAACATCCAAAATTTGTGTTGGTGTTATTACATTCAAACATCACAACCCACCAGAGTGTGTGTCAAAAAAATACTTTCTACGAGTCTGTAGTATGTTATCATTATATTGAGGACAAGGCTTTCGAATTACCGATTATTTTGTGGTTTTACCGGTTCGTTACTTATGCCATTGGCAAATTAATCTTCTTCAAAATCATAAAATTCACTTTTTTCCTGAAAAAAATTATATGTATCTTTTCTATGCACTTTACTCATTATTTTGATATATAATTTGCCTTTCCGTACTTCTCGTATCTGTTTCTGAGGCATTGGGAAAAATGTCAACAAATTGACCAAAGTTAGGTTGGACGACCCCTTAAATGAAATATGTGCCCCAAGCACTACCATTGTAAACTTATTACACTAGCAGATCTATTTGCCTGGGGAAACTGTCCTGTTGCCCCCCCCCCCCCCCCCTCCCGCCCATCATTTCTTTCGGCTCCCCTGATTCCCTGAATATTTTATCTTTCTGTTCTATCTCTTTTTTGCTCAAATTATTCCTCACCACATCCTTCCTGTTCCACCCTGCGATTTCTTGTCCGGCAAATTCAAAAGACGTGTTGCTAACAGGCATGGCGCTGATGCCAACGAAAATAGTGGTAATTTTAATCCACAACACTCTAGGACTTTTTGTCTATCGTCGGTCCTCCTAAACACCGGAATGACACGGAATGACGCGGAATGACACGGAATGACACACAAAATTAATAGTTTTAGCCCCCAGATGGTGTTTAAAACCTACCTAGAACGCAGATCGTCATGATGAATGACAATTTTGCATGTTTCGTTCCAACTAAACTGAAAAGTCGGCAGGTATTGAAACTCCCGAGGGAGTGTGTTTCGACAATGCAGTAGCCTACTTGTTTGGCCGAAGTTTTACTGATGCTCATCACTGAATGCTAACTAATCCCATTTTTGTTGAATGAAAACAATCGGCTAAACATAGGTTTTTATGTTCATAAAAACGGAAAGTGTAATGTTGTTGTAGTGATTAGTCCATATCCCCTCAATACGACTAATAAAGCTTGGCTAACACCCCCTTAAACTTCAAACCCTAAACTGGTTACTTCTGAGGGAGTGATATAACTGATGTTTTCACAAAATTCTTCATTTAATTTTTTTTTTTTTTTCTGGGGGGGGGGGGGGGGGGGGGGTTATTTGGAATTTCCGAAGGATTACCAGATACCTCATATATTACATACGGCATCCCATTACCCAGAAGGCTTGATGGATGACTCCCGGTTTTTCAAAACTAAATAGTTGGAGCTTTCTCCACTCCTTTTTTGTAACCGCTATGGTCAATATACCGGGGGCGCTACCGAATCAGACGTACAAGGAGCCGGACAATCGGGTGACGACATGTGAGCTCATCTAACCTGCTTGTGAAAACTGATAAACGAGCTTGGGAGACAACTAACATAAGCTATCAGCCTTCTGTCGAATCCCTCCCTGACATAGCTACCTATATCTATTTGCATATTTTTGTTATTCTGTGTTCTATTGTATTTTATGTTGCTTATTCTTTCATCGTTTCTTGTGAAATGAATACAGTGAACAAATTCTTGAATAAATACTGTTTAAACTAAACCGGCGTTTCTGTTTGTGGTTTTCTTTTCTCTTCCCCCATTCAGTTTGCCTTGGCACAACATTTGGCTCGCCCTACCATGGCGGACTCAAACCTTTACCATCGCCATGCCGAAACCGACTGGAGCCCCCCCCCCCCCCCTCTCTCTCTCTCTCTCTCTCTCTCTCTCTCTCTCTTTCCCTCGGGGTTTTGATGGCACTCCAAAGGTGAACTGCATGGAAACAATAACCGAGTGGATACCCCTTAAGATCTCATTTGAGGCAATAGGTAAGCTAGGTCTGTGTCATCCAAGTGAAACAAAATTAGGTTAACCTGGTCGCAAGGGATTTTTAAATCCCACATCGTCCCTGGGCGCCTTCGGCGCGCTAAAACCTTTCATTCATCGCCATCACTTGCCTCCTGTTACCGTGGGAGTTGCAAACAGCGAGGAAAGTCTTCACCTGCTGCCGGGTCTCCCGTCCCTCCCCGAGATTTAAATGTCTGGGAATATATGCTGGCTGGCCCCATCCACATGACTCCCGGTTCTTCAAAACTAAACTGTTAGAGCTTTCTCCACTCCTTTTTTGTAATGGTCAGATACCGGGGCCGCTACCGAACCGGCGTTGCTGTTTGTTTGTTTTTCTTTTCTGTTCTCTTCTCTTCTTCCCACGACGTCCCTGTGCACCTTCGGCGCGCTAAAACCTTTCATTTATTCATCGCCATCACTTTTCGTTTAGTTTAAACAATATTTATTTCCAACTTTCAGAATATACATGAAACAATATATGACACCACAATAACCCCATTTTACGGAGACAAAACCCCGACTTATGAATAATGCCTCACCTTATCCCCTACGATACCCCCCTCCCTGGAAATTCTCTCGAGCTGGAAGCCGGCCGCTACTTCTATTTTTAATCACCCACAAATCACTGACTAAAACCTTCAAGATTCTAAAAAAAATCTTTTTTGGTCGGGACTCATTTATTTTTTTGGTCGATACTTACTGGCTTTTGGTCGGTAATAAGCACTTTTGGACTGTTTCGGTCGGTAATTAGTAGGACCGCCGTATTATCATTCTGTTTAGTTATAGATCTGCCATTCCGGAGTTTTCAAACTGTCCCTCGTCAAGTTGAAAAATATATTTTGTTACCACATGTTATATTTTTTCAGTGTTAGAATGTGCTGATGATTAATTTAATTAAATAAAATTTGCTGGTCAATAAGAAATAGATGTCATTCCGCGTCATTCCGTGTCATTCCGTGTCATTCCGCATCATTCCGTATCATTCCGCGTCATTCCGTGTCATTCCGGTGTTTAGGAGGACCCTCTATCGTAATTATGAGTCTCTTTTTATTCTCGAGTAAATCAATTGGGCTAGAAACAAACAGGTTCAGATTTTGCAACAAAACCACTGAGAGCATCGAACGAATGTGTGCTATTCTCAGCTGTGCAATTTTTTAACACCTCCCTATATCCTCGTTGAGTGTGCCTTCATTTTCATTCAGATTATAACTTGTCTGATTCTAATGAGAGTACATATTCAGAGTCAGATGATAGTGATACAACCACTGAAAGCAAATATTCACAAAAGGAAGATGACGAAACAAACATAATAGACACATAGATAAGTACATATGAAGATAATGTACCTAAATTTCAGAGATTGAAGGTGTAAGAACTTGCCCACAGACGAGGCCACCAAAGCAGCTAAGAAAGCTCTTGGAGACAGCGTGAGAGCTTCCATCTGTAAGAAATTATTTAAGGCAATGAGTCGAGTATGGCACTTCAGACAACATCCGGTCTATGGAAAAATTAGAAAAAACTGCTCAGCGACTTCGAGATGAGGAGGGCTATGGAATGAACGAAGCTGAAAAATTCGCAATTGAGAAACGAAAATACCTTTTTGATCCATTATTAAGAACATACACGTTTTTGGATGTCCAGCAAAACGACAATAACAAAAACGTCCCTTTTCAGGGCCAAAAGACAGTTACTGAACATTTAAATTTGTTTATTTATGATTACCTGTAAAAGTATTGTAAAACTACTTATTGTTGTAAAAATTACTTATTGTGAAGTTACTTTTAAAAACTGATTGAAAATCCATTTTGACAGATTGAAAATCTATTTTAACTGATTGTAAAACCATTTTCCGCTTTGTAAAAATTACTTGTAGAATTGTAAATATGATTGCAGATCCATTTTGACTATTGTAAAACCAATTAATTACTTTGTAAAAACTGATTTTATGTGAAAATAAAAATTTAGAGTTGTTCATTCCGTTTCAGCTTACCTATGAGCTGAGCATGCTATAGTAGTTTACTACAACATGCTTATCTATTGGTCACATGGAAAATACCGCTATGTGGTATGATCTGATTGGATAACTGTTTGACCAATCAGAGAATGCCTGGGTGGGATAATTTTACAACACGCTTATCTATTGGTCCCATGGAACATACCGCCCTGTGGAATGATCTGATTGGACAACTGTTTGACCAATCAGACACCACTGTGATCTTACTGGGTTAACAAACACCTGCGACCTGACACCATCTTATCTGTGACATAATCAACCAGTATACCTGGTCTTTATCATATTAAGCTTCTTATAAACAAAGATTCTCTCTATCATAATACCTTTATCTATGACATACATAGACAAAGATCGGGTGTTCTCTATCTTAATTCCTTTATGACATGTCTAAACAAACCAGGTAGTCTTTATATCTAAAGCATTTTGTATGCACACAACATCAGATGTTCCAGTATGGGCTTTATCGTAATCTTCTTACATAACTGTTTAATCACTCCAGGTAGCCTTCAAATTAATCTTTTTGTTTGTAGTTATATGTACATGGCCTTGACAACATTTATCTTAGATACACCAACAGAGCTCAAAATTTACGTGGGGGAAGGGGAGGCAGAACTCTTTGTTAGTACTCATTGGACGCCTCAGTTTGGAAGTCCCCCCAGCTTTGGGCTAGCCTTGGGAATGGGGAAGAACAGCCCAGTGCTTTGGTTGGGAGGTACTGGGTTTTGGGGAGGGAGAGCCCACATACAGGTAAAGCCAAAACAATGTGGGAAAAGCCTAAATGGGCTATACATAGCCTGGGTCCCTTTAGAGGGCCCTAAAATGGGCTTTGGGGAGGAATAGCCTAAAAATAGGGTACATACAGGGTAGGGAGGGGGCCTAAAATAGCCTAAGAATAGCGTGGAGGGGAGAGGGGGTGGGAGGCCTAATGGATTTGAGATGCTGGGGTCAATGACCTTGAGGCTGAGGTCATGTACGTGGGGACCTGGTAAAAAGGCCAGATCTCAACCTTACATACTACTGATATGACATAACCCGCGATCACTATATGGAGCAAAGAGTAAAATTCCATACTAGACTTAACAATACCCCAGACCTTTTTACTACATCACCAGGTTTAGCCAAAGATGTAAAGTCTCCAGGGTGCTTAAGTGACCATATTGCTGTTGCATTTAGTCTTGATGTGAAACATCAACCCAAGAAGCGACCTTGCATTAAATATTATTTGTATAATAAAGACAATTATGACTCGGCTAGATTAGATACCTCTGAATTTAGCAACAATAGGTACTGTAATGGCGAAGAGACTATTAGGGATATAAACTCCGACTGGGAATTAATTAAACAAATTTTAAGGAAAACTTCGGACAAAAATATCCCCTCTAAACTTTCAAAATCACGTTTTTCGTTACCATGGTTAACTCCCAAAATTAAGAGGATCATTAGGAGAAGAGATAGCACTCATGCCAAATCTAAAAAAATTAAAAGTGATAAACTTGGAGATCATTGAGGCTCCTGATTAAGAAAGAAATCCAAATTGCCCACCAAACATATGTAAATGAAATGATCGGAGATATTAAAAATAACCCCAAACCATTTTGGAAATACATCTCATCTAAAAAGAAAGATACAGAAGGAATTCCCCCATTAAAGAATAAAGTTATGCAGCTTTGTGCTACTACGGATGTGGAGAAAGCAGCGGTATTAAATGAACAATTCTGTAGCGTATTTACCAAAATGGATAATAATGACATACCATTTATGCCATGTAGTTTTCCACACAATGAAATACCATTTATGCCATGTAGTTTTCCACGCATGCCAGATATTTCTATAACGGCATCAGGAGTATCGAAAATATTAAAAATCTTGAATGCATCTAAGGGCCAGATGACATTCATGCAAGATATATATATATGTATTCAAGTTTTTTTAATATTTTCGATCTTCCTGATGCCGTAAAAGCAATATCCAGCATGCGTGGAAAACTACATGGCAAAAATGGTATGGAATTATTATCCGTTAGTGCTGTATATTTATTATATTGCTATAGTGTTATAATAATAACTTTGACGGATGTGTAGTGATTTAGCTACATAAATTGACACTTACCACTCTCAAACCACTGGAAATATCTTCGTCGATGCATTGATGAATATCCGTTGATCTGTTGAATATGTCCTGATCTGACAGTTGATTCAAGGCAAGTGTGCCAAGTGATGTCACACTTTGCAAAGTGAGAATCCAGCCAAAGGAACTCTAAGTAACTTCCAAGTTTCCATCAAGCAACCAGAGATTAGGCACTAGACGTTATATATGAGTGAAATCTCCACACTCCTCCCCATTCTGTAGAACTGAAACATAACTTGAATTCCAATAAATGCCACAGATCTTATAATAATGAGCTGCTGGTAATCATTTTAAATACGAAATAGAACAGATTATGAGAAACTGTCAGTTACAGAAAGAAACTATGCCAGTTGCTATTTACATGAATCAGAAAACCTACATTCATATGTACAGTTATACAGTAATAGACGAAATTCAATGGCTGATACTTAGAAGCTGGAACCTCCAATTTTCTACCACAGACACACATATATATATATGTACATACACAGTCCAGTTTTATAGTCATATGGGACTCAACTAATCACTATATTTACAAATTTATCCCATACAAAGAACGAGTGTTCCCCATTAGTCAAAGAGACCAGGGAAGACACTGGCATATTCTTCAGCTTTGAAATTTTTCTTGCAGTGCCCCCAGTTATCCAAGGGGTATTGACAGAGCAGTAGCAAAAAGGGGATAGATATAGGGAATCAGTTTCCAGGAGAATTCTACCCATTCTCAATTGAGACAGAGCTTCAATGCATTCTTGATTTTCATGGAAATTTAATGTAGACCCAAAATAACAATTTGGAAGCAATTGCAGCCATTGTTTAATTTCAGATGGACTACCGGTAAAACAATGGCGGTGAATGTTAAGATTAGTTAAGTTCAACTGAACAAGAATGTCTAACATTTTGGTTGAAGCTTCACCACTGCCACTATCTCTACAATGGATGATCAGTATTTTATTGTATTTCTCAGCAAGAGGGAGAACATAGAGTAAGAATTTTTCCTGTGCAGCAATCTTTTGTTGGTAACATAATGTTTTACTCTTACAGGAAGGTTTACAACGACAGGACGTTGTGAAATCTATTCCGACTTCCCCAAGTGCAACACACTGTGGAAGCTGAAGTAACTCTTTTGACCTCTCATGAAAACTTTGATAATTATCAAGAGTGATAAGATGAGGATGTACACCAAATGATAAAAACAATCTCTTATCACTTGCAATTTGTTCCTTCCATTGTTTCCAGAGGTCTGGAAAACATAACTTACAATATCTGCAAAATGAAAAGATTCATCTGTAAAGATACTACTTTTCTAGATCTTTGAATGTTTTAAGATTTGTATTTCTCAGTATTTGATCTAAGTGAAAATGACTATCTACAAAAATGGTGGATTGCAGTTGATCTTCAGAGGAAATGTCAATTTCAATTTGTACACCAAAAAAATTCATGAGAACTTCATGAGATCGTATACTGTCAATAGTTTTATTGAGATCAGTTTCCTGATGTGATATAAAAAAAAACTCAAGATACTCCATTGAATTAATGATATGATAGAACTTGGTGCAGAAATCTCCAGTTTTACTGGCAAAAACTGATTATTGAATTTTGAATAAGATAATAGTAGTGACATTTCCTCATCAGTGAATGCAAAGTCACTTTGTTTAGCTGTATAGAGCATGTTATCAATAACGAATTGTAAGAGACTTGGCAGATCTGATGAATTGAACTTAGATCTAAAGAAATGTAGTAGACCATTCAATAAAGAAAACCAGTGAATTAAATTAGATTCATTGAAATCTGCTCCATTAGGATGACTAGGGCTGATATTATGTCTGGCTAAGATAAAACAAAAGAAAACTTTCCTGGATCTTGTAAACCCAGCAAGCTGTTTTGGGAGAGAGAGACCATGGTAAATGCTGAGAAATGACATGATGTTTCACATGTCGACACCAAGTTCCACATAAAAAAACAGGTCTTGCAGTTAGCAGCATTACATTTCAGTTGTCTATCTTGACCAATGTTCTCCACAGACTCCGGATCCAGAACTACTACGCGATTATCCACAACTTCACTTTTTTCTTCAAACTCGATAGAGGAAGTTGATCCAATTTCATCTGTCACTACAAACTCATCTGAAGATGATGATGATGAAGCTGGTGATGTCTGTCGATCAAGTGTTGTATGTGGATTTTCCAGACCAATTTCATCATAATCAGGAATAAAAAATGCCTGGTCGAATTCATCCATCTGAAATATATTTACAGATGGATCAAAAACCAGAATATCTACATATGTACATATATGCAATCCAAAATTAGTTAGTGCTCTGTGCTGTGCAATAAACAGAACATCCCTAACAACTGAGGTACTTCAGGGAAGTAGCAAAAAGTCTCTAAATCGAGAGGGAGTATTTCTTCCGGCTGCTGCATGAAACTGTTCCCTCAAACAGCTTAGGTAAATCACCCTCTTCAAAATTTGTGTCATCATCATTTGTGTCAAGAGCAGGAACCTCATTACCAGGGTCAGCGAGTACCAACTTCTGGTTTTGTTTGTCATCCCTGTTTTTGTCATGAATATTTTCATCTGAACTGATAAGAGTGTCAGGGTTAGCTTGAACCAGCTCCTTGGTCTTATCAGTAATGCTGGCCTTCTCTGATTGTGAGTACTTAGAAGAGGCTTCAATGTCAGCTTGAACTGACTCTTCAGACCCTTCATTTACCGTTTTCCTTGACATCATCTTGAGATTGAATTTCTAACATGCCATGTCGAAGCTGCTTGAGCTATAATGGAAGAAAACTGTCATTACAAGGTTTGAGGTTGTCATGGTGAACAACTAGCAGATTTTTCCTTACCCTTATGGTATAGAGTGGTGGATGACTCTTGATAACAAAAAATGGACCAGTCCATGGCGACTTTAGTTTTTTACTTTCTCCTCATTTAGTTTTTAGATCTCTTCTGTAAACAAGATCTCCATAGTGATATCTGTTTTCCACAATTCTGAGGTCATAATCCTTTTTCTGATAAATCTGAGCCTGACCTAGATTTTTGCGTGCAATGTTGTGAATAACTGGTAGCTTTTGGCTCAGGCTTTGAACCTAATCTTCTGGTTCAGACACAGCGTTATTATGTGAAACAAGTCCAAAAATCAAATCAACAGGTTGAACTACCTCTCTTTCAAACATGAGCATATTGGGTGTGAAGCCAGTCTGTCTATTTTCCATAGAATAGAGAGCCATGGCAAGCAACGAAAGGTCTCTTTCCCATTCTTTACTCTTTCTTTCAATGAAACATCTGATCATTTGCAGTACTATTCTGTTAAACCTCGCAAGCTGTCCATTTGATGAAGGGTGATAAGGCGTGGTCCGAGTTTTTGCTACCTGGAGGAGTTCACATAATGATCTGAAAAGATGACTTTCAAAATTTCTTCCTTGATCAGTGTGAATTTCAAGTGGACATCCAAATGTTACCACAAAATGTAGAGTCATCTTCTGAGCTACTGTCGAGGCTGTCTGATCTGGAATAGCGGCTATTGCTACCCATTTTGTAAACTGATCAATCACCATAAGAACATAATGATTGCCACTACTACTGGCTATAAATGGTCCTAAAACACCAATGTGTAATCTCTCTAAAGGATAATCAGCACGAAAGGATTTCAACTCAGCTCTTGGTCTGACGTTAGAGTACTTATTTTTGTTACAAGCCTGGCAAGACCGTACAAATACTTTACAATCGAGTGACATGTTATACCACAGAAATGACTGCTTTAATTGTTGTAACATTTTTGTTTGTCCAAGGTGGCCAGCTGATTTGTTTTTATGACAAAATGACATAACCTCTTCTTTCAGAGCTCTTGGCAGCACTAAGACTACTTTTCGATCCAATCGATGTTCCCATTTGTACATCAGAACACCATCTTTTAGGAAAAGTTGTTCTCTACAAAGCCACAAAGCTCTGATGGCAGAACTGCATAATCTTAGATCAGATTGTAAAACATCAGCATCTTTTTCAAGCCAGTCACTTATAACAGATAAATCAGGGTCTTCTCTTTGAAAATTCTTCATTTTCTCTGTGATGTAGGATTTAACTAACCCATGAGTTGATAGTCACACTGTTATTTAACTCGGACATTGTGTTCAAACAAAAGATATCAAACCCATCAAAGTCATTCAAGACTTCAACAGGAGAAATGGATTTTATTGCCAATGGTACCACATCAACATCTTCTTCAAACTGTGTCCATTGCTGATGGGCTCTCTGACAAAAATGACACCCTTTACAGGGTAAATTACGCTTATCACTGCTAGCCTGATAAGAGTTACAGGCTTCAAGCTCATCAGGTATGCATGACAATCCATCAGCAATCAGATGTTTTTTTACCTTCTTGATGGATGATTTTCATATCAAACTGAGCTAATTCTTCCATCCATCTGGCAGGTTGACACTCTATGTGCTTGAATCTCATTAACCAAACAGGGCTATTATGGTCAGTCCTCACAACAAAGGTTCGTCCCAGCAGATAATGTCGAAAATGATGACAGAACTTAACAATGGCCAACAAGTCTTTTCTGGTGGTGCAGTACTTGCACTGAGCTGGTAGTAGAACATGACTAGTATACCAAATTACTTTTTCCACTCCATCTTGAACTTGTAATACTTCAGCAGCAATAGCTTTGTCTGAGGTATCAGTGTCAAGAACAATAAGTCCATCTGGAGATGGGTATGACACAATGGTGGTAAAGTCAATAGTTCTTTCAGTTTGACAAAGCATGTTTGATGTTTTTCCATCCATAGGAAATCCTTGCTGTGTGCCAGGTCGTACAGACTTGTAGTTAACTCAGCAAATCCTTTATGTGGTCTCTATGATAATTCACAAATCCAAGAAATGACATTAACTGGGTTTGATTTTGGGGTACTTGCCAATTCATTACTGCTTCAATTTTACTGGAAGCCACCCTCACTCCTTCAGAATCTACAAGTTTACCAAGAAATTCGACCTCTTTCTGAAGCAGTTGACACTTTTTGGGTTTCAATTTCAGATTAAATTGCCTAAACCGCTGATGAAATACTTCTCTGAGATTTGATAGAGAACTGTTGAAATCTTTGCCCAATACAATTATGTCATCTAGATAAACCAGCACCTCATTCCATGTTAAACCTCTCAAAACTAGTTCCATTGCTCTCTGAAAAGTTGCTGGTGAGTTGCAGAGTCTGAACCCCATTCTTGTGTGTTCGAAAAGGCCATATCGAGTGATGAATGCAGTTTTCTTCTTATCACTGTCATCGAGCAAAATCTGATACTATCCAGAGGCCATGTCAAGTGTGGAGAAAAACTGGGTCCCATACAAAGTATCCAAACAGGAAAACAAATGATTGGTAAAGGGAAGCAATCTTTCACTATTTTCTCATTCAAAGCTCGAAAATCTACACACAAGCAAACTGTGCCATCTTTTTTTCTGACTAAAACAGGAGCAGATGCCCAATCAGATGTGGATGGCTCAATAGCTCCAGCATTTAACATTTTTTCCAGATGCCCCTGTTCCTGATCCTGGAAACCTAGTTGTGTTCAACGAATGTTTTGTTTCACAGTTGTTGAACTTCCAGTACCAATTTTATGTTTGATCTCAGAAAAATATCCTAAATCAAGATCATGTGCTGCAAATATGTCTCCAGATTCTAATAATACATTTTCTACTTGAATTTTTTGTTGGCCATTTAAATATTGGACAGAATCTTTTAAACATTTTTTTAGATGGATGGGAAGTGCATTTTCCAATTCTTCCAGATTATTAAATTGACAAGTTTCAGGTGTTAGTTCTGACACACACTCTTGGAAAACAGCCCGCAACTCATCATTCCCACAAATCTCTTCAGCATTCCCAATATGGAGATTTTGTCTCAATTTGATGTAATGATCAGTTACATTAATTACTTTATCAAATGTTGTCTTTCCTCAACTTACAACTGATGAAAATAACAGGTTATTGAATTGTGTAAGAGTTTCAATGATATAACCACCAGACAATTCATTTTCCAACTTCACATCCACAAACATCATGGAATTAGGGGGAACATCAGTTTGCTTCTGAACAAACACGCAAATTGGGATTTGTGCTGTGGGTGATATCTTTTTGAGATTGGCGCTGATGACTTCATTTCCAATTTTAATGGTATTGTTTCTCAGGTTGATCACACATTTCTCTGATGAAAGAAAATCTAAACCTAGGATGAGCTGATCTCTCAAAGGGATGACACAAATATCCAAGTTGAATGTCTTCGAACCTATGGTTACAGGGATATCTCTGTAAAATTTTCTTTTAACAGGTTGCTGTGCTATGCCTCTCAACCACATGAATTTTTCAACTGTAGCATCTGGAAAAAGGCGGTTGAAAAGCTCTTCATCCATTACTGTAACCATGGCAGCAGTGTCTACTATTGCAGCTACTAGGCAGCTAAAAACCGTCACATCTAGCTGCAAGCCATGCCCATCTACCCGATTTATTTCTATGGCATCAGCCATTTCAAATTCATCTATTTTACATTTTTTGACAATATGTACACAATCTGAATTACTGATGCTGATATTTTGACCTAATTCATTTGGACCAAGTGTTGGCCTCTTCGCTTAGTCTCTTTAAGTTTTTCTGGTTGTAACTGCTTTTGGATTGATTTTCAGAATTGCTGGAGCACCAAGATGGAGAATTTCTCTTCTCTTGAGGCTCATACATCTGTGATTTGTGATTTGATTCTTCTGTTTGTTCATGCCCTGTATGAAAATTATCTCTTTGAGGAAAGCTTGGAGTGGTTGATTTAAATTTTTCTGAGGGATTTTGCTCTCTGTAATTGAAAGATTTCCCCTTCCAGATTTTGGGTGATTCAAAGAAAAGGAATGAGAACGTGGAGGAGTTGGTGGAGGTGTCCCAGGATATTGCAATTTAAAAATGTTGACCTCAAGATGGCTTTCCCACCATTCCCTTTAATTCCTGAACCTCCTTCTCCAGTCTGGCATTTGATGAATAATCATTTTGACTAAAATGAACATCATATTCAGCCTCTGAGTTCAATTCTTCTTCTGGGAATGATACTTGTAGCTGAGAATAATTTGACTGGCGACTGTAGCCAAAAATAGCTTGTTGTTTGTCCAATGATGTTTTAACATACTTGAGAGCTTTATGTATGCTTGACGGGGTTTTTTGCATTGCTGCTTTCACAGCATCTTTCTCTCAGCAGCCTCTTAAAAAAGCTTCTGTTGAAATTTGTTCAACTGTGTGTCGATCAAATGAAGGGTAACCATCAATTGTAAGGAAATGGACCCGCTGTGAAAATTCTTTCAGGGATTCATTCTCTTTTTGTCGAACAAATTGCAGTTGACATCTTGCTGATACAGGAGCGTCTCTACAACTAAATCGTCTTTTCAGTTCATGACGCAAAGAGGAATATGATTGACTGACATCTATTGTGTTTGCATACTCCAGGTCTCACAAAACTAAATATTTTCCCGTAGGCAACCATTATAACACTTATGTGGAGAAAAATATGATCGCATCACTTTAAATTAAATATTTAAATACCTACATAAAGTACAGACCTTCACACAACTTTCTCTGGCCACAAAACATGGGGTCATGCAACAAATAAGAGAGAAAATGTATCAGGAAGTGAAGAACCGTCCTTGAACTCAGTTTTTTCTGGGAATTCCCAACAAAAATACACAAATAGTTAACTGAATTTTAAAGACCCAGAAAATACTTAGAAAATCTCCTTTTTCTTGTGAAATATTCAGTATTGTTGTAAAAACCTAATAAAATGCTTTAACAGTTTTCTCAAGCAATAACTTTTTTTCTAGGAGTCTTATTTTAGACTATGATGCAATATCCGAGTGCAACATTTCAAGGCAGATCACTCTAAACTAAATATTTAGTTCTGCGCGACCTATAATACTTCTCACCCATGCCCTAATTTTATTTTTCCTGTTTTATGTGATAAAACAATCATTTCTACACTAAAATACAAGATTTGGCTTCTATTCATCCAATAAGATTAAAAATATAGCTTTTTTAAAAAAGTTGTTAAATTGTGAAAAAAAGGCCAAAACATTTGGAAATTTCAGTATACCGTTTTCATTACTTATCTTGATTCTGCTGCCAATCTATTTGACAGAGCTGTTCACCAATTGATGTTTTTTACTGGAATTTAGCCAGTTTACCTGATAAAAGGCCAAAATCGGCATAGAAAAACTCAATTCGAGAAAAAATTGGTGATTTATGTGTCAAATAGCTGTAAATTTATGTCCGAGAGAGAACATTTACACAGGTATCATTCACAAAAAGCTGTTCAAAAGTACAATTTTCATCTAAAAACCTCCCAAATATCATAATTCATGTATACTTTATCTATCTACTAAAATAGAAAGGTATACCACCCGATGGGCTGGTGATTAATGTCCCAACAGATGTGAGAATGTTTCACAGAAAATCACATGCTGAGTTCAAGCTACCAAATCACACTTGAAACACAACTATTATGTGTAACAGTTCTTGAGTTATACAATTCCTGAGAAGTCTATCTGATTTTTAGAATTTATTAAGCATATTTTTTCAATTCTTTCTCAAAATGAGTGCAAGAAAATTAAAATTTAATCGCAGGACACATCTGAGAAAATTTGCATTTCAGAAAAATCATCCGCCTTGCAATATTTCCAAGTGTGTGGCTGCTACAAGTGTAGAACCTGAAAATGTAGTAAAATATGTAAGACTCACGCAAGAAAAGCATGATATGGTTACTTCAAGTCCACTTCCAGTGACATCAGCAATAGAAAGAGCCTGGAAAGAGCTTCAAACTCTTACACCCATCGTCAAGATTAAAATCTGAGCTCGACATCTGCAATGAGAAAATAGATGAAAAATGGTAAATAATCATATGGACAGTTATCAAGACATACAAACATACATGCCTGCCTGCCTGCCTGCCTGCCTGTCTTCCTGCAGGCAGGCAGGCAGGCGTGTGGGCGGACGGACGGATGGACGGACGGACGGACGGACGGACGGATGGACGGACGGACGGACGGACGGATGGACGGACGGACGGAGATGGGTAGGCATCCTGCCTGCCTGCCTCTGCCTGCCTACCTGCCTGCCAGCCAGCCAGCCAGCCAGCCTGCCTGCCTGCCTGCCCGCCTGCAGATCCACCTGATTATTGTTAGTTAGTATAAAGATACAAATTTGGAAAAAAATTGCTCAGAAAGAAACATAACTCTTCCATCCATCCATCCATCCATCCATCCAATTCATTTCATTTCATTTCATTTCATTTCATTTCATTTCATTTCATTTCATTCATTCATTCATTCATTCATTCATATCTGAGCAATTTTCTTCAAATTTCAGGCCTGAAGAAGATAGTTACAGACTGGTACATGTGGGTAAAATGGCAGAGATGTGGAATACTGTTTTCAAAAAACAGAGGCAACTTAATCCAGAATGTGATGGATACATTTCTTTTGATCCAAATGGGGAGGAAAGGCGTGGACTTTTTTGGAGGGAGCGAGTCATCTGCAATACCTGCTCCTATGTTTCTACTCGATTCTCTTTATATGAGGAAATTTCCAGCCCAAAACAACGTCGCAGATCAGCATGCACAAACAGAGCACTTCAAGTGGGGCTCTCACAGACTAGTATAGGTAATGCAAGTTTCCGCAGGTTGTGCATGACACTAATTTCACCTGCCCCTTCTGAAAAAGGGATGCAGAAGACAGGGAATGTGGTATGTTCACAAATAGAGAAAACTAATGAGAATGAAATGAAGACCAGACGAGAAGAACTCAAAGAAATCAACACTTTGAGAAGTGTGAAGCGAAATATTATAAGTGTTGAATGTGATGCAGTGTACAATAATCCACTGTATTCAGGTATAGGGAAAACACCATTCCAACCTGCTACTCAGTGTACTTATATTCATGCAGAGAATGTTACCAGCAAAAAACAAGTGATTTCAGTTTGTAACAAGAATAAACTATGTTCCAGGAGAGGAAAACACATTAACCAACAGCCCTGTGGGCCGGAAAACCGAGAGTGCACAGTAACATCGAATATGAAAGAAAGTATTGGCAATGAAAAGGCATGGAATACTTCATGCCTAGAACAACTAAAATCAGATGACTTGGAGGTCCAGTACATGACAACTGATTCTGATTCTAAAGCCTTTAAAGCAGCTGAGAACATTTACAAGAATAAAAGGAGTTCAATACGCCCCGAACATTTACTGGATACAAGGCACTTATCTGCAAATCACACAAAGAAAATAAAGAATGACAAGAGTATTGTTGCAATAATGCCTGGGAAGACAAAGACTGAAAGACAAATGCACTGTAACCGCTTTGCATTGGATATAGCAGCCAGATGCACAGCTGAACTGTCAGCTTGTCACAAGAAACATTTTGGAAATATAAAGTTATAAATGCCATGTCATATGCTGTAGACGCAATTGTCGATTGTTACCAAGGAAATCATATATTGTGCAAGCGATATTCATATGTTTGTTCTATCAAGAAACCTTGGCTTTCCAAGAGTGCATATTTGTCAGATTCATTTAAAATTCCTCTATCACCAATGGCAAGTCAAAGGTTACGAAAATGTGCTAATATACGACTGTCCAGGTGCAATATACTGAAGACCAAACTTCATAGCAATACCCAAAAAGCTGAGGCAGTGAATCGTTGTCTACGGAGGTCGTTGGCACGTAATATCACCTTTGCTAGGAACTTTCCGGGAAGAGAGCCCACAGTGCTATACATTCAGTGAACAATGGCCCAGGAGAATCTATTGTGAAACTCTGTAAAAAGTGTGAGTGCCCAGTGGCATCTGGTTCTCAAGCAGCAAAACAGCTGAAGCAGTTGCAGAACAAAAATGATTCAGATAAAAAGAGACAGAAATCAATAGAATTCAAACTTCAGCGGTGTGAAAAACGCACAAAAATGTATAAATTATATGAAGAACACCAAGAAGATGAAATTTACAGAAAAGCCTTAGACAAGGAAGAAGCCAAAGCTCAAAGGGCCATAGCAAAAGTAAAAAATAAGAAAGATCGCCACAGATATCACAAGCAATAATTTTCTGGTAAGATTTCATTCCTGCACTTGCCTGCCTGCCGCCGCCACCCCACCCCCCCCCCCCCCCCCACACACACACACTCTTCCTATCCTGTCCACTTGGAACATAGTGTGACACTTTAAAACAAAATGAAATAGTTTAACAAGTATTAACTGAACTAAATGAGTAGCCTGGATTAATTTTGCCAGTCTGAATACTTTTTTTTTCAAATGGATAGTCAATCGGCCATGAAATTTGCCATAGAATTGAACTTTTTCTGAAGCTATAGCCCTAGCTGCTGAAATTGGCCATCTATTAATAATTATTTATAAATGTATGTAATAACCTATAAAATACATGCAGGGGTATGTTCATTCGAACAAATACCATTTTGGAGACACAATTTCCTGTATTCATTGGTAGGATGGCTCTCCAAAACTAGGTGCCCAGGCTCAACACAAAGCTTCTGATGACACAAGTGGCTAACATCTAGCTGCTGTCCATTTGCACCAAAATGTGGCATTTCATCCTTCATCAGTGCATTGACAGCCATGTACATGGTTCTGTGTACATATTCCAGTGAATTATTAGAATCTCCCCATGTTACTCTAATTAATCCATATCCTCGGCTGTTTTTTGCCCCCCTCCACAACAAACAAGCATGTCCACCCCCTCCTTTGATGATCTAAACATAATTCTTTCTTTGAGCTTGTCAAAAAATGATGCCATTCTTGAAAATAGACAATAATGCACGTGCATCTTCATTCTGTTAGCAACAATCACCAAGGAAATGCAGAAAAACAGCATTTCTATAGGTCTCACAGAACTAAATATTTTCCCATAGGCGACCATTATAACACTTATGTGGAGAAAAATATGATCGCATTACTTTAAATTAAATATTTAAATACCTACATAAAGTACAGACCTTCACACAACTTTCTCTGGCCACAAAACATGGGGTCATGCAACAAATAAGAGAGAAAATGTACAGGAAGTGAAGTACTGTCCTTGAACTCAGTTTTTTTTGGGAATTCCCAACAAAAATACACAAATAGTTAACTGAATTTTAAAGACCCAGAAAATACTTAGAAAATCTCCTTTTTCTTGTGAAATATTCAGTATTGTTGTAAAAACCTAATAAAATGCTTTAACAGTTTTCTCAAGCAGTAAGTTTTTTTTCTATGAGTCTTATTTTAGACTATGATGCAATATCCGAGTGCAACATTTCAAGGCAGATCACTCTAAACTAAATATTTAGTTCTGTGTGTCCTCCAATGCATTTTCTGATAAACAGTCATAAAGCCTATCAAGCTTCTTGTGCTTGCTCCAACGGCATCTGGTGGCAATTCTTTCAAATTGGAAAATTAAAGATTCCCATTTGGATTTTCCAGAATAAATAGGCAGTTTTGGACGCTGTGGGCTTTTGCTTTTTCCGTATGCTATGACAATGACGATGATCATCAGATTCAGAAGAGCTTGTACTGGAGTACCTTCTGTGTTTGTGATGAAATTTTCTAGTAGTATCAGACGAGTGATGTCAATTCCTATGGCGGTGTGATCGTCTGCGACTAAGAGAACCAAAAGAACTACCTCACTGCTTCTGGTGATAATCTTCCCCAGAATCAGAAGAAGAAGCAATATTTCTTCATCCTCCTCAAATGCAATGTCGTGAAGAAAATCTTCTGTCATGAAGAGAATCTGGTGATTCGGTTTCCTGACTCTCAGTGTCACTATCTGAAGATTTATCTCTTCGGTTATGATTATTTTCTCTTCGTGATGTAGAGCGCGAAGAGTGCTTTCTTCTAATATTCTTTTTATGTTCTGAGTCTTCATTTGAAACATCTCGACTGTGGAGCCAAATCAGATTTTCCATGATTATATCGATCAGAAACCTTGCCATTATGTAAGTCTGTTTTAGTACGTCTCCTATTGTACCTAACATAAGGTTCAGTTGCTTGATCTTCTCCAGAACTTCTGGATCGAGCAGTTTTGCTGTGCCTTACGAAATGTTGAGAGCTGTGATGCTCACTATGGCAATTAAGTTTATCCAATTCTGGCAAAATCGGAACATCTTGTGAGGGATATTTTGAAAACTTTTTATCTTCAAATTCATCCCGAGCACCCAATGACGCTTGTGAGAATTCAAGGTAGGGAACACTAGGATGCTTTCCCACCATCTCTGGCATGAATTTCTGATGACCGTAAGGCTACTTTTAGCATTGTGATGTCTTTCCATTCATTTCTGCTCTTCCCGAGACGGTTATGCTTTGTGCTTATCATATTTTGAGAAGGATTAACTGATCTTAGTTTTATAGGAGATAGAACCTCTTTTATTTTAAATGTACGCTCTTTGGATTTTTTTTTTACTGCACCACCCATCTTTTGGCATGACTTCTTCAAGCTTTTGCAAAAAGGGATCTTTTTGTTTCCTTTCCAAATAGGCAGTCTGGAGAGCTTGAGTACTGTACATAGACTGTTGCCCCTCCTTTCTGTAAAGCTGAAACTCGGATGGTGAACATCCGCGTGCCTTCATCTGTGAGTACTCATGTGGAGCATAGGGTGACCTTGGAGATCTTGAAAAACCATGTTCCATTACTGGCACGTTAGATTTTGAAGCTTGAACATCACCTCTACCAGAAAATAATTTTGAAGATGTATCATAACAGTATGCTTCCTCCCTTTGTACCTGGGCTAAAAATTTTGACATCAGTTTGTCATATTCCTGGCTGAACTACCTCTCTTCCAAACATGAGCATATTGGGTGTGAAGTCATTCTGTCTATTTTCCATAGAATGGGGAGCAAGGGCAAGCAATGGAAGGTCTCTATCCCATTCTTTACTCTTTTCTCCAATGAAACATCTGATCATTTGCAGTACTATTTTGTTGTACCTCTCAACCTGTCCATTTGGTGAAGGGTGATAAGGCATATGGGTAACCTACAAATTATCTCTGGTGATCTTGAAGCATTGGTCAAAGTTTGACCAATGCTTCAGCATCCTCGGGGATAAATTGTAGGTTACCCATATGTTGATATATAACATGGATTTAAGCAGTAAACAACCCAATAGTATCAATTTATTTTTCATCTATTTATTTAAATGAACTTTACATTTATATACATTCAAGCATTTTGGCACTTTGAAGTGATTCGATCTGCTTCACAATACAGCATAGAATAGGGAGAGCACCACAGTGTTGTGGCATTATCGGGTGTGACCGAGATATGGGTGGATATTGCAGTTTCACACTAAGGTATGTTATCGAACTAGTACCTAGTTGCAAAGACCACCATGAGTGAAGATTATTTTTGCAGCCTAGGTAACCGAAATGAATAAGTGGAGATGATGCTAAGAACACAAAGTGTTTTCATCATCGCAACTGTTACAGGATTGTGAAACAACCCAAATCTCTTCCTAGAAAGGTTTAGCTGGAATACCCATGTCGGAACTTTGGAATGTCACCAACTATTTTTATAAACTCTTCTTCCAATATGGCAACACATGACTATTCAGGTCGGCAGAAAAATACCACTCTGCAGCCTACAAGACTGAGTCAGCTTGAAAGCAACAAATGGTAAAATTCAACAACCAAGGAAAGCCCAGCATTATTAGTCCCCTACCGGCATCGTTTGGTTTGCACTCTGTCCATCCATCAGTCTGTCCATCTGTCAGTCACACTTTAGTTTTCCAGACTTTTTTGGAAATGCTTCAACCGAATGATTTCATTTTTGGTAACCTACTATAGAACGATGACTTACAGATCAAGTTTGAGTTTCATGCTGATTGCATTATTCTTGTGTGAGTTATGGCTCTTGCAAATATGGAAAATGTCAGTCACACTTTAGTTTTCCTGACTTTTTTTGGAAATGCTTCAACCGAATGATTTCATTCTTGGTAACCTACTATAGAACGCTGACTTACAGATCAATTTTGAGTTTCATGCTGTTTGCATTATTCTTGTGTGAGTCATGGCCCTTGCAAATATGGAAAAGCACCAAAATATCAGTTTTCCGGACTTTTTTGGAAATGCTTCAACGGAATTCATGCTGATCACATCTAGGTTATAACATTTGTATAATTATTAATGCTCATTAGTCCGGTAGGGGACATTGTATTGCTTCAGCGATATGTGAGCTCTTGTTTATTTACAGGTGGTCAAGGTCACATACTTCTGCACAATGGCCAATCGTGACTGTGACAAGTTTACAGGTTGAGGAAAAGGGAGTACCCGAAGAGAACCACCGAGTATCGAGGATGTGATTAGTTTAGTTAGTGAAATATATTCTTGTTTCAGTTCAAACAAATTGTATTAATTTTTAGCTCAACTTTGGCAAAGCCAAATTTGAGCTTATGCCATGGCCCGTCGTCCGTCTGTCCGTCTGTCTGTCTGTCCATCAACAATTGGATACGGCTCGGGCTAGAGGCCGTATTTATGAACCAATCTTTACGAAACTTCTTCTTGAAACTCCTTTGTTATGACCGTGGGACGAGAATGAGTGTTTTTGGGTGCAGTCCGAAATTTAAGATGGCTGCCAGCCGCCATTTTGTACCGACGATGCAGAAATCTGTTTTTTGTACAGAACTTCCATATGAAAGCTCTGATTTGAATAATTTTTTGTATTAATGTTTAGTACCATGGGATACATCACATATAATACGGGGTTTTTTCTCGTGCGTAAATTATGCAAATTAGACTAACTTTGATGTTTTTTGGTGTTACTTTCAGCACTGTAAGTGCAAATGCCAATACGACTCGGGCTAGAGGCCGTATTTATGAACCGATCTTTACGAAACTCCTTGGGTACCTTTGTTATCACCGTGGGACGAGAACGAGTGTTTTTGGGTCCGGTCCGAAATTCAAGATGGCCGATGTCAGCCATTTTGTACAAAATTTGGTGCAATCAGATTTTTGCACAGAACTTCCATATAAAAGCGCTGATTTGAATAATTTTTTGTGTGAATGTTTAGTACCATGGGATACATCATATATAATACGGGTTTTTTTCTCGTGCAGAAATTATGCAAATTAGATGAACTTTGATTTTTTCAGTGCTACTTACACACAGTAAGTACACATGTCAATACGGCTCGGGCTAGAGTCTGTATTTATGAACCGATCTTCACGAAACGTCTTGGGTACCTTTGTTATCACCTTGGGACGAGAACGAGTGTTTCTGGGTGCGGTCCAAAATTCAAGATGGCTGCCAGTGGCCATTTTGTACCGAAATTATGTCTAATCAGTTTTTTGTGCACAACTTCTATACGGCTCAGGCTAGAGGCTGTATTTATGAATCGATCTTTACGAAACTTCTTGGGTACCTTTGTTATCACTGTGGGATGAGAACGAGTGTTTTTGGGTGTGGTCCGAAATTCAAGATGGCCACCAGCAGCCATTTTGTACCAAAATTAGTACAATCAGTCTTTTGTACAGAACTTCTGTATGAAAGTTCTGATTTGAATAAATTTTTGTATGAATGTTTAGTAACATGGAATACATCACATATAGTACGGGTTTTTTTCTCGTGCAGAAATTATGCAAATTAGACTAACTTTGATGTTTTTTGGTGTTACTTTCAGCACTGTAAGTGCAAATGCCAATACGGCTCGGGCTAGAGGCCGTATTTATGAACCGATCTTTACGAAACTCCTTGGGTACCTTTGTTATCACCGTGGGACGAGAACGAGTGTTTTGGGGTCCAGTCCGAAATTCAAGATGGCCGATGGCAGCCATTTTGTACAAAATTTGGTGCAATCAGATTTTTGTACAGAACTTCCAAATGAAAGCGCTGATTTGAATAATTTTTTGTGTGAATGTTTAGTACCATAGGATACATCACATATAATACGGGTTTTTTTCTCGTGCAGAAATTATGCAAATTAGATGAACTTTGATTTTTTCATTGCTACTTACACACAGTAAGTACACATGTCAATACGGCTCGGGCTAGAGTCTGTATTTATGAACCGATCATCACAAAAACTTCTTGGGTACCTTTGTTATCACCTTGGGACGAGAACGAGTGTTTCTGGGTACGGCCCAAAATTCAAGATGGCTGCCAGTGGCCATTTTGTACCGAAATTAGGTCCAATCAGTTTTTTTGTCACAACTTCTACACAGCTCATATTTGTGAACTGATCTTCACGAAACTTCTTGGGTACCTTTGTTTTCACCTTGGGACAGGAATGAGTGTGTTTTGGGGGTGCCTTTGTTATCACTGTGCTATGAGAACAAATATTTTGGGGTTCAGTCAGACCCACTCTGGGACTCAAAGATTTCTTTTCTAGTTTAGCATCTGACTGTCACCCACCTTTACAATACTTTACCTATACATTTGTTACAGGCAACAGTCAGTATTTATGTACAGACTGCTACAATACTTTATATGTACCTTTGTTATCAGGTCATTACCTAGATGTTTGTCATTGCTGTGTCACATACTATACATGTACATGTCTTTGTCTTGACAAGTTGAGCTACAGTGTCATTGACACTTTCATTATTATATAACATAGATTTTTGTAACAAATATATCCATTCATCATCACCTGGTATAACTTCTTATACTTTTCTTATACTTTTATTGACAATGTGTGGGTAGCTTACAAATTATCTCTGGTTATACTGAAACATAATGTTTTATTTTCTCGTTTATCATATTTGCTCAGTAATTGACACTGAGATTTGAATAACGACTGTTTGCTGTGTGTCTTTTTTCTGTTTTGTTTTGAAATCGTCTATGAGATCTCTGACTACATCATCCAACTCCAATACACGGTACCCGCCGCGTTTATACAGTGTTGCCCCACCCCCACCCCCCACCCCACCACCCCCCGTTTTGAAGAAAAACTCGGACCAATGTTTAAGACAATGCGGATCAGTTTTAGGACAGCTCGGACCTGTTTTGAAGACAGCTCGGACCAACATCAAAGACAAGTCAGACAAATGTTGAAGACAACTCAGGCAACTCTGGGAGTAAATGGATAGATAAAATTCTGCATACGCACTGGTGATAGGGAAGTGGGTCAGACCCCACCCCCCTCACCAAAGGAGTAGTAGTTGGTTTATTGGCCCACATCGATTTCGACCCAAGTAATTTCGACCCACTTCCTTGACACCGACCCACTCTTTAAGTGATTTCAGCATTGTTAAGCCATGTAGTGTCCATATAGTAACAAACCTCATAGAGAGACATATTTTCAGCCCAGGACTGTCAAAGTACTGACACCGGTGTTTTACACATCTTTGTTGTTATTGCACGGTGTTACTGAAAATTATTAGTTTGCATGTATTCTTTAATAATATACTTACCGATAAGGTAAACTATTTTGTATCCGTATAAAATCACTGTTTCAATTGGATTGGCATTTTATTATTGTTCATATTTAATGACAGAAAAATATTTTTAAGATGTATATCATGACATGGGAACAGGATGTCGGATGGATTTGCGAATACTGGTTTCATGCTAAGTGCCAATCTTTGTCTAAGGAAGTATGCACTTTCCTAACTCGACAATGTTCATCAGCCGACTCACCAGTACACTGGTTCTGTAAACGCTGCAATACTGGTACGCAGAAGATTTTGGGAAAGATGGTGAATCTCGAGAGGAGACATGACGCTTTGGTGAGCAACATGGGGAGACTTGAGGAGAGAGTAAAAACACTAAAAGAAAGAGAATGCTCAAAAGAACCCGAAGAAAGGCAAGCAACGACTGACGGACAGGCGGGCGAACAAATCCAGAAAGAAATACAAGATGTTCTAAAAGAACACCGCAAAACGGAGGCAGAAAATCAAATGAGGAAGAAAAATTTAATTTTTTCTTCAATCTGGACGAGTCACATAAGAAGGAGAGCAAGAAAGCAAGAGAACATGACACGAAAGAATTTAGTAATCTGTGTAAGCGCATTGGTTTTAACCCTTTACCCAACGAATCGCCCGCATCCGCTCGCGTAATATTCAAATTCAGCAGTTGAAAAAATATTATTTTTCAAAAATTTTCAACAAAACCATATCATGTGACCCCTCGTTGGAACGAGCTCGTCGAGCTCGTTCCATCGGGGGGTCACATGATATGGTTTTGTTGAAAATGTTTGAAAAATTTGAAAAACTGATATTTAAAATAATACATTTTGATATCGTCTGCGTTGGGTAAACACAAGGAATCCGACATAAAATCAATTGTGAGACTTGGCAAAAAAGCAGAGGATGCAGGAGAACCAAAGCCGCTAAGGGTATCTTACAAGGACGAAGAAGCAAAGGAGAGAGTACTGGAAGCTGGAGCCAAGCTAAAAGAAAGTAAGGAGAAAGCTTCCTTCTCTAATGGCCTGTCAAAAAGAGACAAATTGTAAAGAAAATAGTCCGTACAGAAGGCTAAAAAGAAAATGGCACAGTCTGACGAGTGGTTTCACCTAGTACGCAACCCCCACCCCCGCCCACCCGGACGCCCATAAAATTAAAGAAAGGAGACATAGAAGAAAAATCAAAGCAGAATGTAAATGTTAAAAAAGCATAAAAACCAAAATTTGTACAAGGTGAAGGGATTACAGGTTTGATTGCTAAATGACGATAGTCTTCTAAATAAGATGAACGAGCTTAAACTGATGATTGCAGATAATGAGACAGAGAAAATCAGCGTCACAGAAACAAAGGCAAACAATGTTAAAGTTCTACCAGCCCCGGCTCTATGTGAACCGGAGGGATATATAAAGAATATACCCATAGTAGCTTGGTGTTCCAAATGTTCACCACTCGTCGTGAACATTTGACACACCAAGCTACTCTGGGTATATTTTATTTAAACCATAATCGTCAGATTAATAAGAGTTTAAATGTTAAGTAAATCAATATTCATACGTGCGAATCTGTTTTTGTTTACATGAGCACATGTGGATGGTACTTCCGCTGGCAATTATATCGCCGAAACGAAACGCATAAATTACGAGGAATTTTTCATTTTAATAACAATAACCTCCTATTTCGGGTTGTTGATGCTTTGTTAACTTGAGACAACGTATGTTTGTTATTTTTGGGGTATTTATGAGGTAAACGTATTTAAAAACGAAATAAATAATTGCCGGTATCATTTCATTCTTCACGAGGTGACCAGTGATAAATTTAGACATGTTTGCATTCAAGGCGAGGTCACCAAAGGTCAACTTCGATGTAGCTCAACTGTATGTGTAAAATTTTACTATTGAAATCCCATTGCTGGCGTCTTCACCGCGGTTCGTCTGTAAGGCTAAAATTTATGTCATAAGCTTTCTATATATAGTAGAATAGGTAATCATGGTATAAAAAATGTTTCAAGGCATTATTGTCAGGGACACCTGAGGCCCCGTAAGGCCTGGGCTGACGTGGGGTTATTCAGTCCCGCTGATGAAGTTGCGGGAAAATTAGACCAACGTGGAGGGTCGGAATCCAAGTGTCGCGAACTCGGCGCAGAGAGCTGAGTTAGACCGACGCCGTGATTCCTTCTCTGTCAAATTGGCCTGAAATAGGTTCGATTTCCGTTAGGTGTGATTCTTAATCACTTCAGGCTGTATAATGGAAAGAATGATTTAAAGTAACAACGATTCTTTTATTTACACATAAAAATAAATCCGTTTCAATATTTCAACAATCAACAATTCGATTCTTTTCACAGAAAATGGGTCGCTACGGTTAAATAATTCTAAACAATCATATAGTCATTCTATAGCCCTGTACTGGCACTATAGTCTACACACTGGAAATGTTACTACCGTGAGCTCGCCATAAGAGCTTCACAAATCTGAAATGTTATTACTGTGAGCTCGCCATAAGAGCTTCACCCGCTAAGGCTCAAATGTCAACGTCTGTGCGTAACTGTACCTCTGGCTGTCGGAGGGTTCCGACCAGCAATGTTCGTCATCTATAAAGACACCGTACTTCTGATTTGGGTCAGATATTGTCTACTCATACCTTATGTACCTTTTGAAAGTCCTCCGTGAAAGTCCTATTGAAATATTCACCGTTCCTGGTTGAATTCACGATTCACAGATGCCCTTTTTGTGCTAGGGCGAAATTGTCACTCACACCGATCTCCAGTCGGTATTACGATGCTTCGACAGCAAAACAAACTACTCAGAACGCAATCAGTCTGACGCTTCAAAGGGTTAATACGCACAATACAATTGACCTACACTTCTGACTATTGCAGGCCGATACCTGCTACTCGACAATCTAAACTTTATCGTAACACCTGGGGTGTTCCTTCTCACGAATTCGGCCCCGTAGCCGCCTATCAACGTTAAGCTAAATCAATCATGGAATGCCCTCTCTGGCGATTCCAGCCGTGTCAGGGTCCTGTGATCGAAGGTACCCTTATGCCAGGAAACAGAGTCCTCCTGTCCTGGACTTCACCAACGCGTGTGTGACCCCAAGTGTGTGTCTAATGCTCTGCTCTTCAAGGTATATATACTTTTTACCCTAAACTGTCAGGTGGACCGACGCTCATCTGTCCACCTGTCAAAACGGTGGGAGATGACGTATGTCGAGGCAGAATCAATACAAGTCATCTCGCGCGTGACTTAACAGTAACTTCACTTGTCGAGAAAACCGATTCGTTCTTGCCATCTAATGATCAGGTGACGATACGATAGACATTTCTATCGTTTTAGAATCTCGTTTCTTAATTGACCGTGACGATATCTTGACACCAACCGATTACGTCTCGTAAGACTCCGACTACTGTATAAATTAAACGAGATTAGACCTTATCTAACATACCGTTTCTCCCCTGGGTCCCTGCGCTAAAGCTGGATATACACCACGTGTGTCTTTCCAGCTTTACAGAGAAGTGAAATTCACGTGGGTTTTCGCCTTGATGCGGAATATATTTTGAACTTACAATATCTTTAAATATGAGGCCCCTTGCCCCTATATTTAGGCTGGATTTGCCCTGACATCTCCCTTCCCGAGAGAAACACCCTGTGTATCTCTTAAAACACAAGGGGCAAAGCCACGTACGCTCGCCTCTCACACCTTTTTACAATCTACCCATCATGTTCAAGACTACAAAACTGTGCCCTAGTGGTCGTGGGGTTCGAGACCGGGCTCATGCGTCGGCCATACCGATTCCCACGACACACACGCTACCACATGCTCCCGTCTTGCGGGTTTACATATGGAGAGTAGCCTTATTCTTAGATTTGCAGCACTCTCTCTCTCTCTCTCTCTCTCTCTCTCTCTCTCTCTCTCTCTCTCTCTCTCTCTCTCTGTAATACTATATATTTACACCTAAACATACACATTTTTATACACGTTCGCCCATTTTGCAAACAGTTCACTTGGCACTCACTCCGACGAGTAACACCGTCCGCGCCTTTGCGTCAGATGGGTTAATTCCAACGGAGTGTAACTTCGCCTCCCGTTCCCCTATGTCTTGTGAAGGGGCAAACGACCCCTGCATTATGTTGAGCCTCACCCTCGCAAAGCTCAACCAGGGGATTAAAATTGTGCCTCACACACTCACACATTCAACACACAGATTTCCGGACCGCGCCTTTGCGACAGACGGGGTTAGTGTATCCCACCCTTACAAAACTCGACACACATGCTCCCCGTCCACGCACATGCGACGAACGGGGCAGTGTATCTCACATTCGCACTCACAAACAACTCTAGTCAGCAGTCAGAGCAATAATAATACTAAAATAAGAAAATTCCTTCCGGGCCTTAACACCGGGTTTACGAAACTCATACCGCTATCCACAAAAATATTTGCGACTGGAGCCCCCGTCCCAGACACCAGGCCCACAGCCACCCAACTATTGCTTCTTTATACCCATCGACCATTGGTAGGGGCCCGGTTCCCAGTATCCCCTTGGGTAACCCTTGACACACCCCTACTTCTCGCCCCGCCATTTCTACGGGTATTCCACCAGGGTCCCCATACCCTGTCGTTGTCGCATTCCCAAGAGCTTCCCTTGGCGCTATATCCCCCAGGCTCACTCGTCCCGGCGATTACGTCGTTCGAACGACACTGGCCGTCCTTGGCCCTTGTGCCGTCGACCCCCCGGTCCATTGCGACGACTTCTTGCGCACATCGGGCGCTGTGCGCCCCCGGTACTCTCTACGTGGTCTCCGCCACCTAGGATGCTTCTCCTTTGATTTGTGGACCCTTTTCTCGGTCCCCTGGGCGCCCACCTTAGCGGTCCCATCCACTTTAACATACTCAACTTGTGTTGACCCGTGCCCTCTCAATCCTGGGGAAGTTTGCCCAGCCATTTGCGTGGGTCTGGCCTCCCCTCTCCACACGGGTGACACCGACTTCTTGGGGCGCTCAACTCCCCCACATAAATGTGCTTGAGGGTCTTTCCCCAATGATCCCATTGGGTTCCCTCGCTGTTTGGCGTTTCGCCTGGACCGCCTGCGGCCCCTTCTCCCTAATTGGACAGGAGTCGTCCCTCCTGAAACTTCCCGACATTTCGTCGTGTAGGGGCCATCCCCTGGACCATCGGATTGGTTTCCCCTGGGAACCTTCCCTTCCTTACTCGTTGGGCCCTCACTTGGCCCCCTATCCCTGGACCATAACTCATCAGGGCTTGCCCTCACCCCTGGGATATTACCTATGACCAGGTCATACACAGGTGATTCAATGCACATGGCTTCCACTTCGCCACAATAAAATGGGGTATCCACAATTATCCTCGCGATGGGGAACCTTCTAACGGTCCCATCTATCAAAATACACAAATGGTCGCGCCCCAGCAATTGCTTGTCGTCAACCAGTTGCTTTCTAACCGCTGCAGAGGAGCACCCAGAATCCCGGAGCAGACGGATCTCCCTTTGTCCCACATACCCTGGGTACACTGGCATATCAACCTTCTCCTGCGAAGTTGTGAGCCTCTCACACATGCCACTTATTATCGGGACAACCTTCCCGCCTTCCAGCCTTAATTCTCCCTCTTGTATACATTCCCGGAGGGGACTGTGTTCTGGACCGATAGTTTGACAGAACGCTGCCGTCTGCCTACTGGGCCCTGGATCTACGCGGTCACCTTGCTTCCAACCCCTTGGCGCTGCGTTCCCGGCCCCCTGCTGAGGTGGTCTAATGTTCCCAGTGGTCCTTACCTGCTTCTGCCAGCAGTCCCTGGCAATATGACCCCGCTTGTTGCAGATAAAACAAGTGGTGTCCTTGGGAGCGCTCCCCTTCCGACTGGTCTGCGACGCAGGAGGATCGGGGTGGTGTTGCCTTACGGGTGCCATTGCCAACCCGTTTGCCCCACCCCTAGCCGATTTGGGTGCGTTCACACTCCCACCGTGGGCCTCGATGTAGCGTTCTTCCACAGTTGCCATCTCATCGTAGGTGGGCGGACCCCTTTCCTTGATGAACAGGCCCAACTCCTTGGAGCATGTAGTTAAAAACTGCCCCCGGAGAAATAGATCTCGCAGGGCTCCATATGACTCATTCACTTCTGCGAGATCAGTCCAGCGGTCAAAGTACCGCCTAGCTCGGGCAAAATACTGAGGTACTGTTTCTCCCTTCTCCTGCTTAATTTCTCGGAACTTGGTCCGGAATCCTTCTTCCGTGAGCTGGTATCTCCGAAGGATGGCATTCTTCAGCTCACCGTAGTCGTTAAGAAGTGCAGGAGGCATACTGGTATAAGCCTCGAGGGCTTTACCTGACAACAAAGGGCTCAAGCACATAGCCCATGTGTCTTCTGGCCACATTTGACTGGAGGCAAAACGCTCGAACCTCTCCAAGTACGAGTCCAAGTCATCTGTGTTTTCATTAAAATGAGCGAGGTGGGGGCGTGAGGCATGAATTGCTACCCCTGCACTCCCGTCCCCTGAGCGCCGACTTCCATTCTCCACATCGGCCCTTGCTCTGAGGAGCTCTAATTCTCTCTCGTGCCTCTGTTGTTCGAGCTCTCGCTCTGCCTCCCTTGCTAATTGGGCTTCCCTCTCTCTCGCCTCATTTGCTAATTGGATCTCTCTCTCTTTCGCCTCTCTTGCGTCTTTCTCACGCTCTCGTTCTAATTGGGCTTCTCTCTCCCTTGCGTCATTACGTAAGGCAATCTCCTTGACCTCACGTTTCTGCTCATCTTTAACGAACTTCTGAAGTTCAGCTCCCTCAAGGCCCATTTCCTTGCCTAATGATACCAGTTGGGCGAGGGGTGTAACAACATCCATTTTGATTTTTTCTTTCTATCTTCAACACTCGTCAAAAAGAATGAAGAAGGAAAAGAAAGAAAGAAAAAAAAATATGGCAATTGATCCTAATTTACCTCTGTAATTTAACGTAATTAAACGCCCCAAATATTCTGAAACCTACGCAGTTATAGTGGCTATTAAGTATCCTTTTGGGGACTACAGTATTGCGATATTAAACCCTTGAACGGCATCAGCTGACCGAACGCGTCAAAACCTAAACAGAACCGCCGTTAAAATAAAACAAAATTTCCATATAGCCATTTTTTACCTTTTAGAAATATCCTGGTTAGCGCTCGCCAATCAATGTCAGGGACACCTGAGGCCCCGTAAGGCCTGGGCTGACGTGGGGTTATTTAGTCCCGCTGATGAAGTTGCGGGAAAATTAGACCAACGTGGAGGGTCGGAATCCAAGTGTCGCGAACTCGGCGCAGAGAGCTGAGTTAGACCGACGCCGTGATTCCTTCTCTGCCAAATTGGCCTGAAATAGGTTCGATTTCCGTTAGGTGTGATTCCTAATCACTTCAGGCTGTATACTGGAAAGAATGATTTAAAGTAACAACGATTCTTTTATTTACACATAAAAATAAATCCGTTTCAATATTTCAACAATCAACAATTCGATTCTTTTCACAGAAAATGGGTCGCTACGGTTAAATAATTCTAAACAATCATATAGTCATTCTATAGCCCTGTACTGGCACTATAGTCTACACACTGGAAATGTTACTACCGTGAGCTCGCCATAAGAGCTTCACAAATCTGAAATGTTATTACTGTGAGCTCGCCATAAGAGCTTCACCCGCTAAGGCTCAAATGTCAACGTCTGCGCGTAACTGTACCTCTGGCTGTCGGAGGGTTCCGACCAGCAATGTTCGTCATCTATAAAGACACCGTACTTCTGATTTGGGTCAGATATTGTCTACTCATACCTTATGTACCTTTTGAAAGTCCTCCGTGAAAGTCCTATTGAAATATTCACCGTTCCTGGTTGAATTCACGATTCACAGATGCCCTTTTTGTGCTAGGGCGAAATTGTCACTCACACCGATCTCCAGTCGGTATTACGATGCTTCGACAGCAAAACAAACTACTCAGAACGCAATCAGTCTGACGCTTCAAAGGGTTAATACGCACAATACAATTAACCTACACTTCTGACTATTGCAGGCCGATACCTGCTACTCGACAATCTAAACTTTATCGTAACACCTGGGGTGTTCCTTCTCACGAATTCGGCCCCGTAGCCGCCTATCAACGTTAAGCTAAATCAATCATGGAATGCCCTCTCTGGCGATTCCAGCCGTGTCAGGGTCCTGTGATCGAAGGTACCCTTATGCCAGGAAACAGAGTCCGCCTGTCCTGGACTTCACCAACGCGTGTGTGACCCCAAGTGTGTGTCTAATGCTCTGCTCTTCAAGGTATATATACTTTTTACCCTAAACTGTCAGGTGGACCGACGCTCATCTGTCCACCTGTCAAAACGGTGGGAGATGACGAATATCGAGGCAGAATCAGTACAAGTCATCTCGCGCGTGACTTAACAGTAACTTCACTTGTCGAGAAAACCGATTCGTTCTTGCCATCTAATGATCAGGTGACGATACGATAGACATTTCTATCGTTTTAGAATCTCGTTTCTTAATTGACCGCGACGATATCTTGACACCAACCGATTACGTATCGTAAGACTCCGACTACTGTATAAATTAAACGAGATTAGACCTTATCTAACATACCGTTTCTCCCCTGGGTCCCTGCGCTAAAGCTGGATATACACCACGTGTGTTTTTCCAGCTTTACAGAGAAGTGAAATTCACGTGGGTTTTCGCCTTGATGCGGAATATATTTTGAACTTACAATATCTTTAAATATGAGGCCCCTTGCCCCTATATTTAGGCTGGCTTTTCCCTGACAATTATCATGGTATAAAAACTGTTTCATGGCATTATGCCAACAATGGAAGCGGGGACCGATCAGGACTATTTAAAATACGCTCTAGCCTCGGAGCCTATTTTTTCAATTCATGCGCCAGATTTCAATTTACGGAGTCACACTGCTGTTTGTAACACACACTGCAAGTATGTAATAGGTCTCATCATTTTCATTTAGTACACTATAGCAAACATTAATCTTCACTGTGGTTTCTGATCAAGTCTTGGCTGCCTATTTAGGCAGCCAAGACTTGATCAGAAACCACAGTGAAGATTAATGCTTGGTAATTAAGACTTGAAGTATTAACTTAAGCACTCTACAACAATGATAAATGATAATCATATATATAATATTTGTAAGAGTGTCTCTCTCGATTATCCATCGAAAGAATATCAAAATATGATATGAGAAGTTACGCGCCAACTGAGAAGCCTATTTCTGAGATTTAAGAGCCAGGTCCTGATGTTTCAGAACCAAATGCGCACTGGCGCATGCCCAGGTCGGTCCCTGGGAAGAAGGGGAATAATTGTAGATGTAAAGGAAAATATTATCTCTGAAGAATACACAGAAGAAACTTCATTCAATGAAGCAGTAATTGTCAATGTTCCACTTTAAAGAGGAGATAATCTTGTAATGTGCACAGCATACAGAAGGCCGAACACAAGCACGGATGAAAACGACACTCATCTAAGCACACTGATGTCAAGAATTTGCAAGGACAAAGAACACACATGTACTTATCATGGGTGACATGAGCGATCCCAACCTTGACTGGGAACAGAAAGTTTCAAGCGACAAAAAAGAAGAGGAAATTCCTAAAATCTGTAAAATCGAATTATCTGACACAGCATTCCAAGGAACCAATAAGATATAGACATGGCCAAAAAAGCAAACATTCTGGACCTGGTGCTGACAAATGAGGCCAATATGGTAAATGACCTTTCTATATGAGTGCCCTTGTGAAAGAGCGACCACTGTGCAACGAAATTTGATTTCAGCTGCTACACAGATGAGTCTTCAATAGTTAAAAAGAAACGGAGACTATCAACAAATGAAAAAAGACCTAGATTTACACTGTGACACTCTCTTTAAGGAATGTGAAAATGACAAATATGCATTGGAAGAAATTTTGCCTAATCCTTGGAGAAGCCAAGCCTGGCATACTTTAGGAGTGCAGGAGTGCTGCACGCCTACTGCACGCCTAGAAAAAAAATGAGGAGGGCAATTTTTTGCACCCCTTGATTTTCTGGAATGCCAGACCTGTTTTGGACTGCCGTTAAAATCAATTATAATTTCTTCCCCTAAGTTTCAATGTTTCCTACTGGCACAGAGAACACATTGGAACTCATGGGACGATTTGTCAATGTTGCATTGATTCGCAATAATTCATGACCCATTCTGAGTTGCATTTCGATGCATTTTGAGTGTAGAAGACAGTCACATAAGAATTGATGGCAACATTTTGAATAATGAGATGTGTGTGCCAATGTTTCCACTATGTAGCAGAATGTTGTGCAATTTTTCGGTCACAATATTAATATTTTGAAGTGAATACAACCAAAATAGCATAGAAGTTTTTGCATTGAAAATTCCAGGTGCAATTGCACTTCCAAGCAATCTGAGGAGGGCAAATGTTTTGCACTCGTTGATTTTCTAAATTGCCAGGCCTGAGAAGCCATAGACAAAAATACACCTGAGAAAACTAGACCACATAAAGGTAAAAACAGAATGCCACTAGATAACAAAGCAAGGGAAATCATTCGAAAGAAACATCGTGCCTGGACCAGATATATGGACAACCGCACCTAAGAAAATTACAGAACATATGCAAGATACAGAAACAGAAAGCTCACGAGAGAAATAGAGCTACACAAGCGAGGACAAGCCCGAAAAAAATCTGGGATTATTTCTCTAGAAGATCAAAGACAAGAACTGGGGTTGCCAATCTTGAAAGAGTGGATGGTTCACTGACCTAGAGTAACGAGGAAAAGGCGGAAGTGATAGCCGAGTTCTTTTTCAGTGTTTTCACGAGAGAACCTGCAGGAGAAATATCCACAGTATACACTAAAGCATTACGTCACCGACTGGAGGACCTGGAGCTGACGTAAAAGGAAGTACAGATTAAACTGTCACCAGTAAACCCAAACAAATCTCAAGGACCAGATGGTATCCATCGAAGGATCTTAAAAGAACTATCAAACGAACTGTCAAAACCTCTAACCATAATATTCAACAACAGCCTGAACCTAGGAAAACTACCCTGTGGGTGGAAAACGGCAGATATAACAGCTCACTATAAGAAGGCAGACAATAGCAAACCAAATAATAATAGACCAGTGAGCCCCACAAGCATAGTATGTAAAGTTCTCGAATCTGTCTTTCGGGAACGAGTAATGGATCATATGAGAAACAATAAATTATTTAGCAAAAAAAAAAAAAACAGTTGGGATTCATCAATGGCCGTTCCACAACTCTACAACTTTTGCACACGTTTGAACAATGGTCGAAAACGAAAGAAGAAGGCAACTCAACACATGTCGTCTACAAGGATTTTATGAAAGCCTTCGATACAGTTCCCCATAGACGACGCGTGCAGAAAGCTCGCATCTATGGGATCGAAAGAGACATTCTCGATTGCATAAAGGACTTTCTCCGGGGGAGACAAAAGAAAGTGATGGATAATGGAGCAGAATCGAAAAGCCACAATGTCATCAGTGGGATACCCCATGGCAGCGTATTGGGACCCATACTATTTGTCCAAAACATAAATGACCTTCCTGACACAGTTCAATCAGAAGTAATGATGTTCGCACATGACACCAAGGTCTTCAGAGCAATTAAAGGAAAGAGTGATGTGGACACATTATAGCATGATCTAAACAATTTCCAAGAATGGTCAAATAAATGGCTTCTTCGCTTCCACTCTGATAAATGTGTCACTATGAACGTTGGGAGAGGACTTATTAGTCCGGAATGCAGCCTGAGAAGACAGGGTGGGGAGACATATCGGCTGGAGGAAGTTACGACTGAAAAAGACATAGGAGTCGTGGCAGATAGCAAATTACAGTTCGACCACCACATAAAGAAGAAAGTAAACAAAGCTCAAGCGGTACTAGGTGTGTTACGGGGATCCTTCGCGCACGTATATAACCATACTATGGCGAAACTCTACAAAGGGCTCGTCCGACCACACCTGGAATACGCTCAACCGGAAACCACACAAGCAACAGTACATTATCCAGTTGGAAAGTATCCAGAGAAAGCTAGTACCCAGACTAAAAGATTTAACATATGAAGAAAGACTGAAGAAAATGGACATACCAAAACTCGAATACAGAAGACACAGAGGTGATATGACAGAATGTTTTGAGATCTTCAAAAACTATGACCACGAAATAGCACAAATATTCACAGAAAGCACCGGAACAAGAACCAGAAGGCACAACTTCAAATTATACAGAGAAGTGTGCAGCAAAGGCACTAGGATATACTCATTTAGCCAGAGAGTAGTGGATCCATGGAACCTGAAAATACTGTACATGCTGACACACAGAATCAATTTAAGAAGAGACTCGACAAATACTGGCATCATCAAAAATCAAATACAATTACAAGGCAAAACTGAGTCTGACCACCACATAGGTCCTCGAATGAGAAAAGATAGCTTAAATTTCTCTATAACTGACAATCAATTCGGTGAAGTAAACATGGAGGTGGGTAAAGTAGCCCAAGAAGATTGCCAGCGTCCACCAACAGCATAGGGTAAGGTATGAAAAAAATCAGTGAATATTTAATTCTTTATTAACATAGGGCGAATTCACCGAGTTGAGTCGAATTCACCAAATTGGGTCAAAGTCACCCTGGGTCGAATTTACCGAATTGGGTCTAATTCAACGAAGTGGGGCTAAATCACTTTGGGTCCAAATCACAGTGGGTGGACCTCACCAGCATTCAAAAGAGTAGCTTTCAAACATGGTGTGACTCGACTTTAATGTTAGCCCGAGTTATCTTCAAAACAGGTCCGAGTTGCCTTTAACAATAACATTGGTCCGAGTTGTCTCCAAAGCTGGCTCGGAGTTGTCGTCAGGACAGGTCCGATTGGTCTTGGGCTGAGTGTCTGTACTAAATAGTGGTGTAACTCCCCCCCCCCCCCCCCCCCCCAAAGAGACTGAGTCGACTAACTTTAAAACCGCTTTTCTGGGTTATTTATGTTTACCAAGTCTATCAAAACATCAAACTTTTCAAAACGCAGCAATATTATATAAAAATAATGTTTGAATAAATTATAATGAGTCATTTACAAAATATTGAAACTTGCGTCCCAACATCTTCTACTGTAGTCTTTTCCAACTCCGAAACTGCTGTCTCTCCTGTCGGTACTTCCCAAAATGATGGAAAGTGGCCTCTGGAGTCATAATACCTTAACCCGATAAAGACCTTATCAACTCTTCTAACTTCCGCCCAATCAGTTTGCTTAGCTGTGTTTACAAATCATTTAGACGCCCGGTACAAGAATCCGGTGCCATAATAACATGTGACCTGAGCAAAATCAACATTCAGAAGCTGCAGAGGGTTCAAAACAATGCCTTGCACGTGGGACTATGCAAGCCCATGTGGACACCGATAAAGGAAGTTAACGAGCTAGCAAAAATATAGACTATTGAAACGCGATTAAAGGACCAACAAAACAAAACCCTAAACAGACTGCAAGATAGGGTTTTTGGGTGTATGTTTGTGTGTTTTTTTCTCTCCCAAATTCCTCCCAAATCCAGCCAAATTAGGCCCTATTCTAAGAGACCCCCCCCCCCCCCCCCTCAACTATCAGTCATCAACAAGTCTGCATGACTAAGCAATTAACACCGCATAACCAGGTCCCGACCGAAACGTCCCGCCCGAAATATCCCTGGGCGGGCACGTCGGAAGCGGGTCTATTCGTCCCCGGGAACATTCGGCGGGCCTGGGAATATTCGGCTCGGGCTCGACCTGGGAACATTCGGCCTCCGTTTTAAACTTGGAAGACTAAGAGAGACGCGGGTTAAGATGAGTTTAAACACCTTTATTACAACCATTTGTTATTGTTATTTATTATTGCTCAAAAATGGTTAAAAAATATAAAGATGTATATATGAAAAAATAAAAAGAATTTTATCTTCAAACGTTCTTCTGTTATCATTCACTCTCGTTGCCCATGCTCAACGAATATTACTCGAGGTCCGATTCTTCCAAAATTCACTCCTGCTGTCCATGCTCATCGAATATTACCCGAGGTCCGATTCTCCCAAAAGGGTCCGATTCTTCCAACAACTCGGGGTCCGATTCTTTCAGGGGCCGATTCTTCCAGGGGCTGAGTCTTCCACAAAAAGGTCCGATTCTTCCAGGGTCCGATTCTTCCTGTATTCCGTATATATTATTCTTTAAAACATTTTCTAGAACACCTCCTAATATAAAAAAACCCAAGAAATAAAAAAATATTTTTAATGTTATTTTTCAACTCCCAAACTCCGAAAATTTTACCAAAGTGGGAACATTCGGCCTCAAAAGTGGGAACTTTCGGAAAAATATCTGGGGCCGAATGTTCCCGAAGTCGAAAAGACACGGACCCGAAACGTCCTTGGGCGGAAACGACGCTTTGTCTCCGCCTACCCCCACCACACACACTTTCTTCTGGCTGGCAACACCACCGTTTGTTTCGTGGCGATGAGATGGAAGGGAGATTTCAGAGGTTCAGATTGACCGCGAGCACTATCCTTGTTTCCCCGGGCTTATTATCTCCCTTTAAAATTTTGTTTACTTGGATTTGTTGACGCTTGTTTGCGGATTCCATCGCCTCTGTTTTTTGGAATTTTTTATTTTCTGTTTGTCGCAAATTGTCCCCATATTATCGCATTTTGATTACAAAAATGTCATATAGAGACTTGAGAAGTTAGTTCAGTTTGCTTTTTTAATTTCAATATTATTTTCAAATTATTTCTGTAAATGAAATGAGAGGAGTTGCATATTTCCGTACCTTAGGCTTGGCAAGGCAGCGTGTCCAATTACCACAAAATGGCACAGAATAAACAATTTCGGTTGTCACTAAAAAGTGTACTCCGATCCCGACTCCGAAATTACCGGTTCCAAAAATATTTCTTTTTATAACTCTTTTATTAATGGATCAGTTACACCGAAATTCAACATAAATGTACAGAATTATGTGTAGTATACATGGTAATCATATAAAGCCTTAAAGGTTACAAAAAAATTATGATTTTCATTAAATTGACTTTTATAGGGTTTTGCCTCACTAAAAAGTGTACTCGGCGATTTCAACGAAATTTCATTCTCTCATTCATATAATACATTCTTCCAGCTAATGTTTTGCCGTATTAAGAATATATTCGTATTTTACGACGTTTAAAGCAAGTTTTATAATCAATTTTGAAATTAATCATGCTTAAAATGGAAATTTACTCGAAGATGAGAATCGCCGACTCCGGCTTCATTTGAGGTTGCATGTAAAATTCAAACTTGCAATTGGCGGATCAATAGTTAGGGGTTTTCCCAGATTGTGGTAAGTGACGCAGTCAACGTGCAAGAGAAGGCGTTGAAAGTGATTTTTCCACAGGTAGTTTGTTTTTCTCAGTGAAATTTATGTCTTGTGTGTGCAAGGCTGTAGCAACAACATTTTAATGCTCAATATTCTGTTCATCTTTGATATTTTTATTCAATAAACACCAGGGTTTTTTATTAATAGAGTGTTCGTGTATTACTCACTTCAACCATTGATATTGTTTTGTTTGTTTGTGAGTATTGTGATGGGTAATCACGCGAATGATGAAAGTTAATAATAAAACAAAATTCCCGATGCTATATGCCTTCAGAGATATATAGCACTGGAAATTATTTTACAACCCTAGGGTCCAACTTCTTATCGAAAAAAATTACGCCCTTTCCTGCTATTGACAGGTGTTAAACTTGATTGCCGTAAAACAATTTCCTTATCCGCGTCAATTACCACAATCCGGGAAAACCTCTGACTATTGATCCGCCAATTGCAAGTTTGAATTTTACATGCAACCTCAAATGAAGCCGGAGGCGGCGGTTCTCATCTTCGAGTAAATTTCCATTTGAAGCACGATTAATTTCAAAATTGATTATAAAACTTGCTTTAGACATAGCAAAATACGAATATATTCTTAATACGGCAACAAATTAGCTGGAAGAATGTATTATATGAATGAGAGAATGAAATTTTGTTGAAATCGCCGAGTACACTTTTTAGTGAGGCAAACCCCAATAAAAGTCAATTTAATGAAAATCATAATTTTTTGTAACATTTATATGATTGTATGTATACTACACATAATTCTGTACATTTATGATGAATTTCAGTATAATTGATCCATTAATAAAAGAGTTATAAAAAGAAATATTTTTAGAGTCGGTAATTTCGGAGTCGGAGTCGGAGTACACTTTTTAGTGACAACCAACAATTTCTCCTGCCCTGGTCTCTTATTCCTCGTTTTATTCACAACAATTAATTTTGGAACGGTGAAGATAAAAGCGCGACAAGCAAATTTTAACCACATAGTTTTAACCCTTTTATTCCCTTGAAGCTGAATGGAATGATTCCACATAGAACAGCATCCTACAGGCTACAGCCTACATACATGCGGTTCTCCTAAGTACTACTAATGCGATCTGAAGGAAGTGGCTACCCCTCTACGTTCAGATTCCTCCCAGTCAAATCTGTGGTAAAATTTCCCATCAAGTTTTTATGGGAACTTGAAAATAGGAATACAGTTGTTTCGGTTGTATCGGATCATTGACATTGGCTGTAACGGATCACTTTGAAATTTTATTTTGAATAACAATAAAGTTATCATTTTTCTGTGAACTAGGAGGCCATATTTTTGAAGGCAATTTATTTCTTGCACCAAATTCCAAATATTAGCTTCTCACTCAGTATAGGGGTATGCATAAACAATAAATAACTTTTGTGCATGTGCTGTGAGCTCCTAAGTTGTGGAAAATGCGAAAGTACAAGGACGGCAAAAAGTTGTTTGTTTTCTGATAATGATATATAGAAGGAACAAATTTCTATTATGAGTTCCTTCATATGTTACACGTGTGATTTCCTAAATGAGAAAAAATGCTGTGTTTCCATTTTAAGTTATAACAGTAATTTGTCTTAAGGCTCCCTTTTCCTTGTGTAGCGGATCACCCATTTTTGCACTGTTCATCGATATGGACACATGCGGTCGCATAAAATGTTAACGAGAATAAACTGCTTCCCACCCCACAAACGGTATTAACTGCAAAGATGGCGGGGATGGCTGCGATGTCATAGTAAATACAGTAGCAGGGTGTTAACCCCATCAGTACTGCCCTTAAAATAGCACTACAGCTGTGCAGACCTGGAAGGGGTCGGGGAGATTGAAAACTGTCAATTCTCGTTTATTTCGAGCAAAAAAATGAATGATATTCGGGGGAAACTAATGGATTGCAGAAATGATGCTAATGGGGGGGGGGGGGGGTTCATAGCCCCTCCCCCACGTCGGAGAACTGCGTCTTTTTCATCGGATGACTTTACTCATCTTGTGTGCACATTCGACAAATGGGAAATGCGCATTCCAAACCTTCGCATTCAAATGTATTGGAGATGTCACTGGGTTCTTTCAGGCCTTGGTTGGACTAATACCCAGACAGAGGGTTGACAGGGGGCAACTCTGGCAAACACAAAGGGGGGGGGGTGCTCTAGGCCACGCTGGCGCGGACAGGGGGCTACGCTTCGACATGTTAGATCACAGAATCAGCATGTAGAAGCGTAGCCCCTGTCGATGCCAGAGTTGTCCCCTCCCCTTTCGAAAATTGGTGCACTGGTCTATTATGGCAGAGGTCCTGCGTTGGATCTCTGGTTGAGCAAACTTAGCGAGGTTTCAGAACAGGCGCTGGCAGCATCAACTGTGCCATTGGTGAAGTTGATTCTGCCATGGCGTACTATCCCAGCGGGTGGGGGTGCAAAGTGGCTGTCTCCTGTATGCAAAGAGAGACTGGTGTACAGGATAAAGATTCCTCCAGATTATTTGAGAACAGCAAGGACACAAAACTGCCCCACCTGCATAGTTCGCCACAGTTTTCTGTGCCGTGGGCAAAGAAGAAAGTGGAAATTGTCGTTTGCTATTCTTAGTAATTGTAAGGTCGGCTTCCTTTGGAAACTTAACCTCTAATATCGTGAAAAGGTAATACCATTGGATGATTTAAATCCTGAAACAATACAAAATTATTATGAATGTTGTGTATTTACTTTTCTGTTGCACATGCACCTGTTCTTTTTCAATGTGACTGAATATATGTGTATGGTGAGGCGTTTAAATAGGCTATGCCTGTTCTCCAAACCAATTTTCTATTTTATGGAAATAAAATTATTGCTTAAAAAAAAAAACAATAACCCTTTAAAACATTTCTAGCCTAACTAGCCTTTTCAGTAAAGTAAAAATGTGAAAACATTATGAGAAATTTTGTACACCCCCCCCCCCCCCCCAACCTAGAAAAAAATCCACGATACTCTAATCGTATAGTAGTGGTATGTAACCATGTACCCTTGTCAGTCACCCATAACTGGAATTAACTTAATGGGTTATGTTTTCATATGTCTTGTGCAGGTAATATAGACAGTTAAGCCAGGTGATACTGTGGTCAGGATAATGCATGAGGGTTCAGTGTTACATTGTAGTATTTAGTACTGTTAATTTCCTTTAATGCTTTGTAATATAACTAAAGTATATAGTCTGTAATGTGGGCCAAGCCGAATTCAAAGGGTGGGGGGGGAGGGCAATCCCTGGTATTGTATAGGTGGGCTATATCCCTGAAAGACCCTTGATAATAATAGCTTATCGACTGCGTGGTATTATTCTATAAATGGTATATGTAAGGGTGTATTGTGGAGTGGTGGTTATGCCTGGTAGTTTAGTACGGTGGTATAGCATGGGTCAACTGTACCATGGAAGGCCCATCTGGCCCTTGGTACTATTAACCTACCAGAGGCAATATATTGTCCTATAACTAGTATACGTAGTGTAAAGCCAAACAGTATTGTGAAGTTGTGTATAATACGTAATAGATTAGAAATGTAGTATAGGCTATCGCGCGTTTGTTGTCCTCTCGACTCCCTCGTTTCACTTCATCCTGGTTTCTGGCTAGACCTATCCTGCCTGCCTGCCCCCTCCATGGACCCTGCCTGCCTGCTCGCCTGGCCTCTGGCCAGGCCTAACCATCCTGTCTGCCCCCAGGGGTCCTGTCTGACCAGCCTGCCTGCCAGCCTAACCTGAAATGAGTCAAAGAGTCGTCCGAGGAGTCACTCGATCGAGTGACTCCAAATTCGAGTCGTTCGAGTTAGAATCCTTTCATATTTGGTATACAACATCTCTACAGTGTAGGTGGGTCAGATTCAAGTTTGTTCAAATCTGATTCCTGGGTTAATATTTGTGATCCCAGTGGGAGCCCGAATTTTAGTGCAATATGGGGGAATTTCTTTAAAAGTCTTCTCCAGAACCATCTCTAAGAATGTTTTGGTATTCAGTCTACAACATCTCTAGTGGGGTCAGATTCAAGTTTGTTCAAATCGAGTCCCTGAGTTAATATTTGGGCTTTTTATGGGAGCCTGAATTTGAACTTAGTGCAATATGAGGGAATTTCTTTAAAAATCAAACTCCACCAGATCCACCAGTCATAATGCTTTTGTATTTGGTATACAACATCTCTGGGGTGGGTGGGGGGGGGGGGATTCAAGTTTGTTCAAATTGGATTCTTGGGTTAATATTTGGGTCCCCTAGAGTGGCCCAATTTCAACTTGGTGCAATATGAGGAAATTTCTTTAAAAATCTTCTCCTGCAGATCCCCCATTCAGAATGCTTTCACATTTGATATACAGCATCCTGTTGTGGAAGGGAAGGGCTCAGACTCAAGTTTATTCAAGTAAAGTTCCTGGGTTGATATTTGGTCTCCCAAGTTTTGCATTACTGGAAATCGGGGCATTATTTCTGTGGTAGCATCCCAGTACTATAAGTTCTTGTCTAGTTTGTTTTTTTTTTTTTTTTGTAGGGTTTAACGACACATTAACAGCCAGTGTCATATCATGTCATTGACAGTTTTATGGGTGGAGGATGCCAGAGTACCCGTCATTGACAGTTTTATGGGTGGAGGATGCCAGAGTACCCGGAGAGAACCACTGAGCAACGACGAGCAGCTGTCAGCTCTCCAACATCACAACTCTGAACTCTGCACTGCGGCACATGCAGGGTTAGATTGGTGGAAGACATATGCAACATCGATGTGCAGTACGCCTTAATACATACCCCCATGTGAACAATCAGGGTTAAGTGCCTTGCCCAAGGACACAATGCAGGAGTCCGAATCGATCGCTCAGTCGGTCACCCATCCAAGGACTAACCGGGCTCGACATTGCTGAAGTTCAGTGATCTGATCAGAACCAGTTCCTGCAATGCCACCACACCCCCAACTGCATCCCTGGATTAATATTTGGGCTCTCTATTGGAGCCCGGAGTTCAGCGTAGTGTAATATGAGGAAATGTCTTTAAAAACCTTCTTCTTCAGATCCAGCAGTCAGAATTCTTTCATATTTGGTGTACAACATCTCTAGGGCAGTCAGATTCAAGTTGGTTCAAATTGAGTCCCTGAGTCAGTTAACATTTTAACTGTGCAATTTTAACTGTGCAATATGAGGAAATTTCTTTAAAAATCTTCTTCAGATCCACAAGTCAGAATGCTTTCACATTTCGTATAGAACAACTCTAGAGGGGTCAGATTCAAGTTTGTTTAAATTGGGTCCCTGGGTTAACATTTGGGCTCTTTATTGGAGCCCGAAGTTTAACTAAGTGCAATGTGAGATTTCTTTAACTTATTTCTTATAACATCTCTTGGGGGGTCAGATTCAAGTTTGTTCAAGTCCCAGGCCTAATATTTGGGCTCTCTATGGCGGGGTGTGGGCAGGCATAAAATTTGCCTTTCAAACTGCAGTGACATAACAGCCCTTGGAAGTTTGGCTGTGCTTTTCTACAGCTGATAGAATTAGAAGCAGCCAGGAAGGCCTATGATAATAACCATCTGATATGGACACCAGAGTTATGAATAAATTCATGACTTCATTCCTCTCTGGAGTTGATGAACCATGACTAACTGAATGTGACCTAAAATACTTCTAACCACTTTGTCGGGTGAGCGATTATGGCCCCTTGGGGCCTCTTATTAGCTCACCTGAGCGAAGCTCAAGGGGAGCTTTACTAATCACTTTCTGTCCGTCGTCCGGCGTCCGTCGTCCGTCGTCGTCCGTCCGGCGTTAACTTTACATTATCGACTTCTCCTCCTAAACCACTAGCCCAATTTTATTCAAATGTTGGCTAAATGTTTATTACCTAATGCCAATTCAGATTTGTTCAAATGAAGTTGCCCCTCCTCCTGGGTGGTGCCACGCCCCCAAGGGGCACCAAAATCTTTGTAAATCTTCTTCTCATGAACCAGCAGTAGCAGAGACTTGATATTTGGTGTGCAGCTTCCTTTTGAGGTGTAGACTCAGATTTGTTCAAGAGAAGTTTGTGGGGCTATACTTGGCGTTGTTATGAGAGGGGCAAAATTTTTTGCCCCGCCCAAAATTTCTATTTTCCAAACCGAGAGGCTGATTTGAACCAAATTTTATGTGAGGGCTTATTGGGTCATGAGTACTTGATTTATGCAAAAAAAATTTTTCCCGCAGCCCCGTGGGAACCGCAGGAGCTAAAAATAGAAAAAATTTAAAACGCCCATATCTCCAAAACTGCACGGCACTGAGAATTTTTATTTGGTGTGCAGCTTCCTTAGGACCAACAGAAAGGATTGGTAAAAAAAAATTGCCATCGGTTTTATCATAGGGTACAGTTTCAGGACTTTGAAAAAGTGCTGAGTCAGCACTTTTTAACACTGTAGGCAATGGGAAAAACATTAAAAAATCTTCTTCTCCAGATCCAGCAGGCAGAATCTTTTGATATTTGGTATGCAACATTGTAGGGTGGATCTGATTCAAGTTTGTTCAAATCGGCCCCCTGGGTTCATATTTGGGCTCAGTATAGGAGCCCGATTTCGAACTTAGTGCATTTCAGGCAAATTTCTTAAAAAATCTTCTTCTCCAGATCCAGCAGGCAGAATCTTTTGATATTTGGTATGCAACATTGTGGGGTGGATCTGATTCAAGTTTGTTCAAATCGGCCCCCTGGGTTTATATTTGGGCTCAGTATAGGAGCCCAAATTTGAACTTACTGCATTTCAGGCAAATTTCTTTGAAAATCTTCTTCTCCAGATCCAGCAGGCAGAATCTTTTGATATTTGGTATGCAACATTGTAGGGTGGATCTGATTCAAGTTTGTTCAAATCGGCTCCCTAGATTCATATTTGGGCTCACTATAGGAGCTTGAATTCGAATTTAGTGCATTTCAGGCAAATTTCTTCAAAAATCTTCTTCTCCAGATCCAGCAGGCAGAATCTTTTGATATTTGGTATGCAATGTTGTGGGGTAGATCTGATTCAAGTTTGTTCAAATCGGCCCCCTGGATACATATTTGGGCTTACTATAGAAGCCCGAATTCGAACTTAGTGCATTTCAGGCAAATTTCTTAAAAAATCTTCTTCTCCAGATCCAGCAGGCAGAATCTTTTCATATTTGGTAAGCAACATTGTGGGGTGGATCTGATTCAAGATTGTTCAAATCGGCCCCCTGGGTTAATATTTGGGCTCAGTATAGGAGCCCGATTTCGAACTTAGTGCATTTCAGGCAAATTTCTTAAAAAATCTTCTTCTCCAGATCCAGCAGGCAGAATCTTTTGATATTTGGTATGCAACATTGTAGGGTGGATCTGATTCAAGTTTGTTCAAATCGGCCCCCTGGGTTCATATTTGGGCTCAGTATAGGAGCCCGATTTCGAACTTAGTGCATTTAGGCAAATTTCTTAAAAAATCTTCTTCTCCAGATCCAGAAGGCAGAATCTTTTGATATTTGGTATGCAACATTGTGGGGTGGATCTGATTCAAGTGTGTTCAAATCGGCTTCCTAGATTCATATTTGGGCTCACTATAGAAGCTCGAATTGGAACTTAGTGCATTTCATGCAAATTTCTTAAAAAATCTTCTTCTCCAGATCCAGCAGGCAGAATATTTTCATATTTGGTAAGCAACATTGTGGGGTGGATCTGATTCAAGTTTGTTCAAATCGGCCCCCTGGGTTTATATTTGGGCTCAGTATAGGAGCCCAAATTTGAACTTAGTGCATTTCAAGCAAATTTATTAAAAAATCTTCTTCTCCAGATCCAGCAGGCAGAATCTTTTGATATTTGGTATGCAACATTGTGGGGTGGATCTGATTCAAGTTTGTTCAAATCGGCTTCCTAGATTCATATTTGGGCTCACTATAGAAGCTCGAATTCGAACTTAGTGCATTTCAGGCAAATTTCTTAAAAAATCATCTTCTCCAGATCCAGCAGGCAGAATCTTTTGATATTTGGTATGCAACATTGCAGGGTGGATCTGATTCAAGTTTGTTCAAATCGGCCCCCTGGATTCATATTTGGGCTCACTATAGAAGCTCGAATTCAAACTTAGTGCATTTCGGGCAAATTTCTTCAAAAATCTTCTTCTCCAGATCCAGCAGGCAGAATCTTTTGATATTTGGAATGCAACATTGCGGGGTGGATCTGATTCAAGTTTGTTCAAATCGGCCCCCTGGATTCATATTTGGGCTTAATATAGAAGCACGAATTCGCACTTAGTGCATTTCAGGCAAATTTCTTCAAAAATCTTCTTCTCCAGATCCAGCAGGCAGAATCTTTTGATATTTGGTATGCAACATTGCGGGGTGGATCTGATTCAAGTTTGTTCAAATCGGCCCCCTGGATTCATATTTGGGCTTAATATAGAAGCCCGAATTCGCACTTAGTGCATTTCGGGCAAATTTATTAAAAAATCTTCTTCTCCAGATCCAGCAGGCAGAATCTTTTGATATTTGGTATGCAACATTGTGGGGTGGATCTGATTCAAGTTTGTTCAAATCGGCTTCCTAGTTTCATATTTGGGCTCAGTATAGAAGCTCGAATTCGAACTTAGTGCATTTCAGGCAAATTTCTTAAAAAATCTTCTTCTCCAGATCCAGCTTCAGAATCTTTTCATATTTGGTAAGCAACATTGTGGGGTGGATCTGATTAAAGTTTGTTCAAATCGGCCCCCTGGGTTTATATTTGGGCTCCGTATAGGAGCCCAAATTTTAACTTAGTGCATTTCAGGCATATTTCTTAAAAAATCTTCTTCTCCAGATCCAGCAGGCAGAATCTTTTGATATTTGGTATGCAACATTGTAGGGTGAATCTGATTGTGATTCATGAACGTATTTATTTGTAAAGTTGATAGAATCTTAGACAAAATTTGCAGAAAAGATCTACTATAGAAGGGGTGGTATCCAGGGTGAACCGTTTACCCCAAATCTAGCAGTACTAATGCATTATTCACACAAATCTTCGTTCAAATTTTATGACCCCTCATTGGAACACACGCATTCAGCTCATTCCAACAAAGGTCATATGCCATGTTTTCGAGACAAAGGAATAAAAATTTTAGTTATTCATGACATTTTTAGGCAACTGTTGTCTGTTATTCACATTGCTTCATGAAATTTCAGTACTTTTAGAAGTTACCTCAGTAATCAAGGGTTAATTCCCCTTAATTAAATGTCGCCTCTAAAAAACAACCACTTTGCATATCTTACCTTTTTACCAGCATAACTGCCAAAACTTGTCAGCATTCTTCACAAAAATCGCTATTCAAATTTTAATTTTTGTCTCTTAAACATACATGTACTTATCGCTTGTAAATACCCCATTGGAATGAGCTTTTTGAGCTCATTCCAATGAGAGGTCGCACACCATGCTTTTTGAGTCAAAAAAGTAATTTTTTTAGTTATTCCAGAATTTCGTACGTAAAACACAGCTTTATGACTTCACATTAAAATGAGCTCTCTAAGCTTGTTCCAATCAACATTCACGCACTATGTCTTTCACACAAAAAATAAAATTTTCCATTTATTCAGGAACACTCTTACCCCCCCCCCCCCCCCCCCCCCCACACACACACACACAAACACACACACACAAACACAGACACACACATCTAAAAGTTCTTCAGCAAAAAAACAGTTACTTCAATTTTTAAATGCATTATAGGAACAACTTGCCTAATCAAATTTAAATACTTTTGCATCATTCTGTATCTAGAACAAACCATTTACCATATCTTTACGCAAAATTCTCCAGCATCATTCACAAAAAAACACCATTATTTATATATTCACATTTCTGTCTCAAAAATATACCTGATCTTCCCATACCCCTATTGGAATAAGCTGTTTGAGCTTGTTCCAATGATGATAAAAAAAAATAAAATTTGTGAAAATTTTTGTTTTCTTGCATGCAAATATATACATTTAGCACATGGAAGATATCCACAGTTGGGGAGAGATGTCCAAGGCTATCTCTTCACATTCCTTGTTTGTGCTTCATGCTAAACCAGTTTGTCTGCAGAGATAAATTTGCTTTATTAAAAATCATTGGAGATTGGCCACACACCAATGATTTTAAATAAAACTAATTTTAGGTAACAAATGTTGAACTTCAAACAAAATCTATCACTCAACCAGTTAATGTTGATGAGACATGACATGGTGAAGGTGACCTAAAATACTTCTTAGAGTCACTTTGTCAGGTGAGCGATTAAGGCCACGTGGGGCCTCTTGTTTATTTATTTTGCCTCGACTTGAAAAGTTGAGGGGTATCTAGTGGAGACCACTGTTCGTCCGTTCAATCGTCTGTCCGTACACTTTCTCTTGTTTCTCGGCCACTACTATTCTGATTAGAATGATATGTTGTGATGTGATAGAGTATTATGGGAGAACCATGCCTGATAAGGCAAGTTTCTTTCAAACATTCTTTCCAGAGCTATGGTCCTTTTTCCACTTAGAAAATTCAGAATTCCTTTCGTCCGAACATTTTCCCGTTTAGCTCAGCTACAGCTCCTCAGTTTTGAATTATATTTAGAACAGTGATAGAGTAACATGGGGGTGTGGGGGGATTGGGGGAGTAATGACTGAACATTTTCCGGTTTAGCTTAGCTACAGCTACTCGTTTTGAATTATATTTGGTACAGTGATAGAGTAACATGGGGGTAATGATACTTGCAAAGTATGAGCTTCTTCCACACATTTTCTCCAGAGGTATGGCCCTTTTCCAGAAATTTTGAAATTCCCTTCCGTACAAACATTTTCCCTTGTGTCTCAGCGTCTGCTACTCTGATTTGAATGATGTGGTGCTAGAGCATCAAGTGGTTACAATACCTGCTTAGCATGAGTTTCTTCTAAATATTATCTCCAGAATGATGGCCATTTTTAACTCTTTTCGACATAGAAAAAAATTTTGCGGTGGGAGGCATTAGCAGTGCTTTGCGATGTACATATAGGCCTCTTTATTTATTTATTTATTTATTTATTTATTTATTTATTTATTTATTTATTTATTTATACAACCAGGATCTCCTTGTGTCTAAGGGTTGAGGAGGCTGGATTTCCCCGAAAGAACTTCTGAGCAAAGGCAAGCAATTTTCAGGCTCCCCAACATAACTAACTTCCCACAAACAGGGTTAGCATTGGCCCCACATTCGCAATCACGAGGACACAATGCAGTTACCAATGCCATAATGACTGAAGTGCCCAATTTTAGACATATCCACACCAATTCAATTGTTGGGGTTCTTGGGTGCAAGAGGCAATTAGATGTTTGGGGAGGGGGCTAAATATTGGGGTGGGCTGATGATGATCTATGAATTTATTTTTTACGGCCTTGCTTTTCTGCCAAACTTGCCCTTAACCAACAAATAAACCTACTGACTGTCACACACATAATTGACTGAATTGACAAACTCTGGTTCAAGAACACAGGGAAAGTAAGTTACATTCTATTAATTGAAATTAGCACGAGCACAACTGACCAATTTCAAACAGTTTTTTTCATGCATTGAAGGGGACAAGTTTTCTCCTTGCACCTCCCACTTTGGAAAGGATAAAAGTTTAAATGGTTCAGAAATTGGATTTTCGAAAGTAGCCACCTGTCAGGAATCAGGATAAAGTTGAATTTTTTTTTCTCTTTTTCTAGATTTCACTGAGATGATGCGGGCATTAGGATATCACAGGCTGATATCCATGGAGAATTTCAGAACACCAAATTTTCCTCTTGTGGCAGAAGTTTTAGTTTGGCTTGTGAAAAGGTGAGTCCATTCTGTGTGCATTTATCCATTGCTATAAACCTACCAAAACGGTGTCAAAATTTGACAAATATTGGGCGAATCTAAGTGGATGCTCGTGAAATGGAGCCCACTCTAATCTTGGGAATCATAGTGCAAGCCAACCTGATAGAACACTCCAGGCTGGCATTTAAGAAAACTAATTTCCATAATGATAGAAAAAATTGATATAGTTTGGAAACCTGTCTTGAGAGGCCGCCCTTTGGGCCACACAAAAGTGGTCTCTCAAGACAGGTGGTCTCTCATAACAGGGGTTTCAGGTTTTCTCAAGTTAGTGAATAACCAACCACAAAATTCAGAAATGGAGAAGAATGGATTTTTGTAATTACTTTGTAGTTGTTCTATTTTATGAAGTTTTTGTAACAAATTGAAATGGACTGTTAAAAAAATTATAAAAATAAATTAGTGTTGAAAATCTTCAATGAAGATTTTCAACACTAATTTATTTTTATAATTTTTATAACAGTCCATTTCAATTTGTTACAAAAAGATTTTCAACACAAATTTATTGTATGTATGAAATTGTTTATTCAGCAATAATCCTATTCTTTTCACTGGGGTCTTATAAAAACATCTCCATCTGTAATGAGTTAACAATTGAAACCCAATTAAGAGCATTTAATACTTTTAATTATGTGTTAGTATAACCACAATGGATTTTCCAATTCCAGAACAGGTAAAAAGTTTTTGTCATGGTTTCAGTCTTCAAAGGGGCGGTCTCTCAAGACAGGTCCATTATGGCATAAAAATACAAGTTGGTACCAGGTCACAGTGGTCTCTCAAGACAGGTGGTCTCCCATAGCAGGTCCATTATAGAGTAAAACCAATCGGTGCCTGGTAGATGTGGTTTCTCAAGACAGGTTGTCTCTCAAGACAGTGGTCTCTCAAGACAGGTTTTACTGTAAAACTAGAAGTCCAGTCACGAAATGTGCCGTTATCTAGGCTTAATTGCACAAAGGAATTGCACGCACTTGCCATATTGAATGGCATCCAAAGCATGGCAGGTTCTCCTGATTACTCATAGCAAACACAGGCAATGTTTCTGCCGATGGACCTCCCGGTTACCTGGGGCCATATGTACAGAATTTGATAGTCTTACTATGGTCATAATGTGTAGATTAACGTGCAGATTGACGTGCTATTTGTGCGCATTTTATGACAGGGCTTCTAGTTCTAACTGGAAGCTTTTATTTAATCAACTGTGTGTGCTATTAATGAGATAAGTATTTTTTCTTCAGTAAAATAAAATGTCTCGCACAACATTGACCTGGTTCAAATCTGAAACTGTCAATACTTGTAGGTAATTGTCTAAACCACACCCACAATGAAAGTTGTTTCAGTGGTTAAAATTGAGTTCTATTGTTTTTAAATCTTTTTCTTGTGCCTTCCCATTTTGTGTACAAATCGAACCTCCAAATTCTCAGTTGAATTGTAACTGTTGTATAAGTCGTAGTGACATTCAACCAGTGATCATTTTAAGTTCTCTGAGTTACGTAAGTTCCTAGGTATACCTGTGCCAGCAATTTGAAAGTTATGGAGTGCATCAAATTCAGGGAATGAATGCTTTGACACATTTGTGTATGCATGTCACATGATGTTTCTTGCATGTAGGTAATAGATTAACTCACAAAATAATTTTTGGGAGTGTTTGTTTTATTTATTCTATCCATCTGAGAATCAGATAAAACCAAGAGCCAAGGTAATCAACATTCCCATCAACACAGACATAAAGCTCTTTCAAACAAGATCTAATTGGTTAAATTCCAAGATGCATTAACCCTTAAGAGCCTGGACAAGTGTCCTGAATTCCCACCAGCCCACAGCCTTGACACATTCGGTGGCTTAGCAGTGATTTCTAGTCATGTCTTGGCTGCCTTAACAGGCTGCCAAAACTCAACTCCAAACCACTGCTTACCTAATTTGTCTGTTGTCAACAGGACCACCTCATGATAGCATGTTAAGGGCACCTGTTTTGAGGTTGTAAAAGTCGGAAATAGGTCGTTAAGGGTTAAGAAAAATGTGGATGTTGTTGAGGAAGTTTTCCTACTAAAAACATTAGAATTAACAATGTTAGTAGTCAAAATTGAGGGTTGGTATATGATCAGAAATGGATCGTTTCCAATCAAGCTCAAATCTTAGTATAGTGAACTGTAGATCTGGGAAGTTTTGACATTTCTGGTTCAATTTCTTAAAGTGTTACCTGGCTATCAGTACTCAGACTATGCAGGGACCGACCTGGGCATGCGCCAGTGCGTATTTGGTTCTGAAACATCAGGACCTGGCTCTTAAATCTCAGAAATAGGCTTCTCAGTTGGCGCGTAACTTCTCGGATCATATTTTGATATTCTTTCGATGGATAATCGAGAGAGACACTCTTACATGTATTATATATATGATTATCATTTATCATTGTTGTAGAGTGCTTAAGTTAATACTTCAGGTCTCAATTACCAAGCATTAATCTTCACTGTGGTTTCTGATCAAGTCTTGGCTGCCTAAATAGGCAGCCAAGACTTGATCAGAAACCACAGTGAAGATTAATGTTTGCTATAGTGTACTAAATGAAAATGATGAGAGCTATTACATACTTGCAGTGTGTGTTACAAACAGCAGTGTGACTCCGTAAATTGAAATCTGGCGCATGAATTGAAAAAATAGGCTCCGAGGCTAGAGCGTATTTTAAATAGTCCTGATCGGTCCCTGCCATGTTTGACAGGTGCTGTTTTTAGTGTATTACTAGAAGTCTCTTGGTTTTTGTTTTGGTTTGGCAGATTCCTTGATTACTTTTGTGATCACAAGGTATTCTTTTTGTTATTATTCTGTGGCCTCCCCCAGGTGAATCCTTGTGGACATTGCAGGAATCAGTTATGTTGCTTGTCCCACTTCAAATATGGATACTTGAGCTACTATCCATCAGGAAAATACATAGACAAAACTACATGTATGTTTCAATGAGTCGTTTTGTATTCAATGAGTCAGATGTGCGTAGGAAGAAAACGTCGAGACCGAAGGTCGAGACGTTTTCTTTCTACGCACATCTGACGAATTGAATACAAAACGACTCATTGAAACATACATGTGGTTTTGTATTTATTACATGACCCAAGCACCTACTGACCTAATTTTCTTTTCTATCAATGGTGGTAAACACCATGCACTTTATGCAGTCGCATTGCATAAAAAAAGTCCCGGTTGGAACAGGTCGGTGTGCAATACAGAATTCCGTATTGCACAGCCGTATTGCACGCCGTATTGCATAAGAGAGACTGCATAGGCATGTAATAAAAAATAAGTAGTGGTTGTATCCTTTTACCAAATACCATTGCCAATGAGCCCAACAGTGGCATTCTTTTGCCAACACAAATCATATCTATAGCAATTTTGTGACTTGTTCTGAACACACCTCTTTAGACATATTTAAGACATTTATAATTTCAGACAATGTGCTGTAACAGGAGGAGAGATAAGTGCGGGAGCCGGGGTATGAACCGGCGACCTCTAGCACACAAAGCGACCGATTTACCGTGAGACTAAGATATCCGGACCAACCAGGCTGGTTGGTAAATGGCCTTTATACCTCGACCGCTACACTACTCTCCCCTTCTTTTGAGATTCACCACATGTGAATCTCACCCAAGTTCCTCCCACAGAGTGGTCGAAACACCCACAGTGCCACCCACTGCTGAGGATCAGACGAGCCCCCAAATGTAACAGGAGGAGATATAAGTGCTGGAGCCGGGGTTCGAACCGTCGACCTCTAGCACACAAAGCGACCGATTTACCACGAGACTAAGAGATCCGGATCAACCAGGCTGGTTGGTAAATGGCCTTTATACCTCGGCCGCTACAATGCCATGAACGTGCCATGTTTACAAGGATCTGCTGATAGTAGGTAAATCACCTGGGCAGTGATTTATAGTCAAGTCTTAACAGGCAGCCAAGACTTGGCTAGAAATCACTGCTAAGCAACTGTACGTGCACAGGTTGTAGTCTATTGAGAATTCAGGACAATTTCCCAGGCCTCTTAGTGTTAACAAACCTTAAAAGAAAATAAGTCACTTCTTTTGTGAAAATGAATACTTCAACTGCTGTCAAGCCTCAACAAGATCTTAGAAATAGTAAATGTAGGAAAATTTGAAAATACCGTATTCAATGATTGGTTCAGTTCAGTTTTTTTGGTATCCAAATGATATCAGTATTGGTTCAGTTTTTCAGTATATTACCCATCTCTAAAAAGATATTTACAGATGTCAAATAAAGAGTAAATGCATTATGGTACATTTGATCCTTGACAATTTAAAACTAAAAACAGCTGGGCAGTAAACAAAAAAATCAGAACAACAGTAATCATAAATACTGGAACAATGCAATCATAAATTTCTGCTTTTCGGTACACAATAAATTTCCCTCCACATTTTCTATTCAGCTCCCACATTTTCAACTCAAGATGCCTGCAAAGAAAAATAAAAAATACAGTAGTCGTTCCATTATCAGCTAATTACAGGGTTTAAAGTTTTTGGGAGAATGACAATTGACTCTCGTGAGGAAAACAGTGAGAATCAACTTTGATTCTCGAAAATGTTCATTTGAATCTCGTCCTACATTCTGAAAGTGTTTTTAAAAATCTGGAGAATTGTACTTATTGTCTCTTCGCTCAGAATATGATAACACTTTGCTTCAGCAGCTGTGTCTTTTGAAGTCTTGGCTGCACAGGCAGCCAAGACTTCAATAGAAACCACTGCCAAGGTGTTGTATCTTTCATCAGGAAGAACATCAGAAGCTTGTGTGTTCGGATGTGTTTGAAATATACATGTGAAACAAAAACCCACAAAAATTAAAACTCGGTTCTAAAGGATTCAACTCCAGAAAATATATAAATATGAGGTTTTGTTTTTTACTAGGAATAATGGGGGCGCTGTGGCATTGCGGTAACTGATTCTTGTCAGTTCACCGAAGTTAAGCAACGTCGGACCCGGTTAGTCCTCGTATGGGTGACCATCTGAGTAATCGATTTGGACTCCCATGTTGTGTCCTTGGTGGGCAAGGTGCTTAACCCCAATTGTCCACATGGGGGCACGATGATGCCGTGTACTAAGGTGTACTGCACGTCAGTGGTGCGCATGTCTTCAACCAATCTAACCCTGCCTGTGCTGCAGTGTGGAATTACGATTGTTGGGGAGCTGGCAGCTGCTCGTCATTGCTCAGTGGTTCTCTCCGGGAACTCCGGCTTCCTCCACCTGTAAAACTGTCACGGTCATGATTAGCCATTGTGCATAAGTATGTGACCTTAAACACCAATAAATAATAAATAAATAATAAACCAACCACCAAAGTCCTGACCAGTACACTGCGACGTGTCCATAATGATCTGGTTTTAATTACAGGGATTCTTTTGGGTGTCTACACGGGGCCGAATATGGGTCCCACTACCAATGACATTTTGGCATGATTTTTCCCAATTCAAACCCAAAATTTCCCAATCTGTCCTCATTCAAATAAAAATTTAAGCCTTTAACTCTTGAAGGCCATTTTCTTTACTTTCATCACTTTTAGTGCAACGCAACAGGTACAGTTAAAACTAGAAGTCCTGTCACGAACTGTGTGCTTATCTAGGCTTAATTGCGCATAGGAATTGCACACAATTGCCATATCGAATGGCATCCAAAGCACGGCGGGTTCTCCTTGTTACTCAAAGCAAACACAGGCAATGTTTCTACCAATGGACCTCCGGGTTACCCAGAGGTCCATTGGCCGAAACATTGCTTGTGCACAGGCCTTATGCACAGAATTCCATAGCCTTACTATCGTTATAACGCCTAGATTAACGTGCAGATCAATGTGCTATTTGTGCGCATTTCATGACAGGACTTTTAGTTTTAACTGTACCTTAAAAAACAGTTTTTATATACATTTACAAGTTACATCCCAAAAACCCTGTCAGTTGTTTTTAGGCAAGTCCTGGCTGCCTACAGTTAAAACTAGAAGTCCATGAAATGCGCATGAATAGCACATCGATTTGCGCGTTAATCTACGCTTTATGAACATAGTGAGGCTATCAAATTCTGTACATATGGCCTGTGAACAAGCAATGTTTCAGTCAATGGACCTCCGGGTAACCTGGAGGTCCATTGGCAGAAACATTGCCTGTGTTTGCTATGAGTAACCAGGAGAACCTGTCATGCTTTGGATACAATTCGACCTGCCAATTGCGTGCAATTCCTACGCACAATTAAGCCTAGATAAGCGCACAGTTCGGGACAGGACTTCTAGTTTTAATTGTATATAGGCAGCCAAGACTTGCCTACATGTAGACACAACTGCAAAGCCACAGAATGTTGACTGTTGAAGAGTAGGAAATTGCATAAATATCTTCATTATTTATTAGTATAAGATAATAAAAACAATTTATTTAATAGAGATTACAGAGACTGATCATATTTGATGCAACTTTTTGTTATAAAACTTATTACATGTTTTTATTATATACATGTAGTAGCTTCTGCATTAATGTTCTCGATTCAATATGTTGATGCAACTTTTTGTTATAAAACTTATTACATGTTTTTATTATGTACATGTAGTAGCTTCTGCATTAATGTTCTCGATTCAATATGAATGTAAACATTTCTTATTTGTGTTTCTTCTCCCAAATCAGTTATCATTTGGAGCCTTCATTTGGATTTTTCCAATTGCATGGGCCCCAGACCCTTTCCCAAAGAGGGCAGAATAATCCCTGTCTTACAATCCTGACAAATGTATAATAACACTCTCAAATTCTAAATTGTAAACTGAAAGGGAAAATGCATTTTTGCAGCAGGAGTTCATGAGAATCAAACTGATTCTCACAAATCAGGACAAATTTTAAGGCCTGAATTAAATGAAAAACATGCCACTGTGGTATATGCATGTAAAACCTATTAACTGTTCATGAAAGAAGTGACTGTTTTTTTTCTTCAGTTTTCTCACCCCTAAACGCCTTGAGCCTGGGCAGGTGTCCTGAATTCCCACTGGACTACAACTTGTACATGTTTGATTGCTTTGCAGTTTTTTTCTAGTACTTGACTGCCTGCTTAGAACTTTAGACTAGAAATCACTGCCCAGGTGATTTGTCAGTTGTAAACAGGACCTCCTAATGATTGAATATTAAGGACACTTCTGTGAAATCGCAAAAGCCTGAAATAGGCCTTTGAAGGTGAAGGTGTGTTTGGAAAAAGTCACAGTATTAATACTGTAGATATGATTTGTGTTGGCAAAAGAATGCCCATGTTGAGTTCTTGGTAGTTGCATTTGTGGCTGTGTGGTAAAATGAAACAAGAACAATTTACATTGTGTATTCTGTATTTTACTCATGTGCATTCCCTTTTTGTGGTACTATCAGCAAATCTCAGTCAAGTCAGATACAGAATTCCGAATAGATACTGTGGTATACCTCCCTAAAAATAATGTTACCGAACCGAACTAAAAATTCTAATACCTCTATTTCTATCTCTTTTCTTTCAGATATGATCCAAATGCCTATGTACACAGTGACATTGACACTGAGCAGGACAGAGTAATGTTTATAAAGACAGTTGCTGAGTTCATGGTGAGTTTATATTTATATTTTGTAGAGCTGTTCATATGTGCATTAACTTTTGCTTCATTTAACTCTTTACCTAACATAATTCTTGAATAACTAAATTTTTATACTAAAACGAATAACCCAGACTTAGCTGGTGCAACCTCAATATTATTAAGGGCCAAACACAAATTTTGAACTCCCCCCCCCCCCCCCAACCAAATCCCAAAATTGCAGACAATACCGAAAATTAAAAGTCATATCTGGCCCTCCATTCTTTTAGTACTTGCTCATGCACAGTACCCAGGAAAAGACCAGAATTAGTGCCAACATCTTTCTTCTGTTTAGCCCCAAGTCAGCAACAACTGAACTGACATCTGTGCTTTAAATTTTCATTTTTAGCTCAACTTGACAAAGTCAAGATAAGGTATTGCCATCATGCGTGCGAAAGTCTGTGAGTCTGTTCACATTTTCCTTTAGCACAGGCTACACTCCGTAGTTCTAGTCCGATCGTCACGAAATTTCATATGCAGGTTTGGGATCATGTCTAGAAGAGAACATCCCCTTTTGGTCGCGATCGATCAACCGTGACGGCTGCCCGAGCCCAAAACCCGAAAACCTTTAGCACAGTCTACAGATTGTATTTACGAAGGGATTTCATTGTAACTTGGTAGGATGCCTTTGTATAATATCTAGATGAGAACATCCCCTTTTGGTCATGATCTGTCAACCGTGATGGCTGCCCAAGCCCGAAACCCAAAAAGTCTGCAGGTCATTTTTAATATGGAGGGATTTCATTGTAACCTGGTAGGATGACTCTGTATGATGTCTGGATGAGAACTTCCCCATTTGGTTGCGATCTGTCAACCATGATGACTGCCTGAGTCCCAAACCCGAAAACCTTCAGCACAGTCTACAGGTCGTATTTATGGAGGAATTTCATTGTAACTTGGTAGGTTGACTTCATATAATGTTTAGATGAGAACTCCCCTTTTGGTCGCGATTGGTGAGTAAAGGACATAACAGCAACTCAGTTCGCCCGCAAGCTTCAAGTAGAACGTCTGATAGAGGTGCAAGGCAAGAGGGGCACTGGTAGCCCGTCATGTCGAGCCAGTTGTTACCGTTAGCTCGTGCGTGGTAGGCCCACATAGGCTCTTGACACCTATCGTGCAAAAGAAATTGTGACACCTCCCTCACTGGAAGGAGGGTAGGTGTTATGATTCTGTTCGTAATTGGGCGGTAGCCCGTGGACACAACTTAAAAAAGCACACCTACAGTGGGTGTGAATGTGTGGTTACCATAGATGGACTTCATGTCAACACTTGGTGGGTTGGTGGTTCAAAAATAAAAAAGTGTAACGCCAACCTGCTTGGTGCAGGGTTGTGGGCCATTGCGTGGTAATAGCATATATTAAAGAGAAAGGAAGTGTCCTCTTTAATTAATTCTGTAGGTGAGTGGTTACATTGAGAACTCCATCACACCTATGTAATATAGGTTGGACCTATGCTCCTTCGGGGGAGAATGCTGGGATTGCGTCGGAGTGTGAAGAGCGCAATTAGCTCCGCTTTGGTCAAATTATCACAGCAACGGCATAACCGCGGTGGGTTAAGGCAATGTTGAAGTTCCATTTTGGTTTTTGATAGGTATGTTTCCACTGCAATGTTGTGACAGGTAGTGGGAGGAGTATTGGTCTTCTTATGAAATGGGTTGATGAACCGCTGCTGTTGATCAGCATGTATAACTCTCAATCGCATTCTATTGTGAAGCAATTGTATGTCTTCCTTGGAGAAGGACCTGGAAGGTCTTTGAGGCATAGGTATGAATTTTAACCCCTTCCCCAGTACAATTTTCTCATGTGTACTGAGGGTGTAATTTGACAGATTGGTAATATGTGTGCTAGCCTTGTCAGCCTGTGCAGTGAGGTGAGACTGTCGTTCCATTTGACGTCGTGTGTGTCGCCTGCCAGCGCATTTGACGTGTTGGAATACTGCTTTGTTAGCCGGCCGGTGGTGCCTGGGCGGACAGGAAGTTGTGGAAGGTTGAGCTTTGCTGACAGGGGCATGGTGACCTAGTCAGGTTTGTTTAGTCCCGGCTGTCTTGCCAAGGTTTAGTAAAATGCCCTCTCTGGTATATTTATGGGCCAATTTGGTGAGTGCAGGGGTAAACATTGGTATTTTGCCCGGAGCAATGTTATCCATGCATGGCTGGGCCATGACTTGGGTGCTTGGAGCACAAGGATGGGAAGGGTCATCCGATTTGGCCGCAAGTAGAGGGGAGAGGCCTGCATCTGACGCGCTGTGTTCAACGGAAAGGGACAAGGGTCCCTGCTCATCTGAAGTCCTGTAGGTGAATTGTATACTCTCTGAGGAGGTATTAGTAGGACAACTAATGGTGCCAATACTGGAATCTATGTCATCCTCCAATGGCGGAGGCTTGGAATCTGACACTAAGGGACAGGTGGAACTGTCGGTGGATAGAATGGTATTCAGTGGCTCGGGGCCAGCTGATTCGATGGTGGTTAATACAGGTTGCATGTCCGTGGTAGGACAAACCATGGTTGCGGTATTGCCATTGGGCTTGTAATCAGTACAGGAGCCGAGGGAAGGGGCCAATCTTCAGCCGGCAAAGTGACCTGTGACCAAGGTAGTGAGCAACTACAAGGGGTCATGAGTGTACTGAGTACAGCTGCGGTGGTCATTTGTGCCATGGCACCTTGGCCTGTCATGGGACTGACAGAGGAGGTGGCCTTAAGAAGAGCCCCAGGCGCTTGATGTGTACTACCCTGAGGCGTTGAGCTGGGGGAGGAATGTTGGTCATTTCTAATCTCCGGCGCTTGGGTGCGCTTATAGGTGAATCAGCAGAGGTGGAGTGAGTGTCCATATGAGTTCGCTTCGGGAGGCGTATCCTTGATTGATGAGAGGACTGTCCACTTGGTGAGTGGAATATGGTCCCCCGTGTGGTCGGGGGAATATGGAGACAGCTGCTACTGCGTCAAAGCCCTGGTTGAGGATTGGAACAGCCGCGGCCATAGTCTCCTTATAACGCTGGGCGTTTGTTAGCCGATATTTGGTGAGGTCGACGTTGGAGAAGCGTGAAATGGTGTTATGGAAGAGCTCAAGAAAGGCAGGCTGGTCCTGATGAGTAAAGGACCTAGCAGCAACTCAGTTTGCCCGCAAGCTTCAAGTAGAACGTCTGACAAAGGTGTAAGGCAAGAGGGGCACTGGTGACCCGTCATGTCGAGCCGGTTGTTACCGTAAGCTCGTGCGTGGTAGGCCCACGTAGGCTCTTGACACCTATCGTGCAAAAGAAAATGTGACACCACCCTCATCTGGAAGGAGGGTAGGTGTGGTTGGTGTTGTGATTCTGTTCGTAATTGGGCGGTAGCCCGTGGACACAACTTAATAAAGCACACCTGGGGTGGGTGTGAAGGTGTGGTCACCATAGATGGACTTCATATCAACCCTTGGTGGGTTGGAGGTTCAAAATTTAAAATGTAACGCCAACCTGCTTGGTGCAGGGTCTTGGGCTATTGCGTGGCAATAGCATATATTAAAGGGAAAGGAAGTGTCCTCTTTAATTAGTTCTATATGTGAGCGGTTTCATTGAGAACTCCATCACCCCTGGGGGGGGGGGGGTATATTATTGCAGCAACGGTGTAACCGTGGTGGGTTAAGGCAACGTTGAAGTTCCATTTTGGTTTTTGATAGGTATGTTTCCACTGCGATGTTGTGACAGGTAGTGGGAGAAGTATTGGTCTTCTTATGAAATGGGTTAATGAACCGCTGCTGTTGATCAGCATGTATTACCCTCAATCGCATTCTATTGTGAAGCAGTTGTATGTCTTCCTTGAAGAAGGCCCTGGAAGGTCTTTGAGGTGTTGGTATGAATTTTAACCCCTTCCCCAGTACAATTTTCTCATGTGTACTGAGAGTGTAATTTGACAGATTGGTAATATGTGTGCTAGCCTTGTCAGCCTGTGCAGTGAGGTGAGACTGTCGTTCCTTTTGATGTCGTGTATGTCATCTACTGGCGCATTTGACGTGTTGGAATACTGCTTTATTAGCCAGCCGGTGGTGCCTGGCCGGACAGTGAGTTGTGGAAGGTTGAGCTTTGCTGACAGGGGCACGGTGGCCTAGTCAGGTTTGTTTAGTCCCGGCTATCTTGCTAAGATTTAGTAAAATGCCCTCTCTGGTATATTTATGGGCAAATTTGGTGAGTGCAGAGGCAAACATTGGTGTTTTGCCCGGAGCAATGTTAACCATGCATGGCTGGGCCATGGCTTGGGTGCTTGAAGCACAAGGATGGGAAGGGTCATCCAATTTGGCCGCAAGTAGAGGCCTGCGTCCGACGCGCTGTGTTCAGCGGAAAGGGACAAGGGTCCCTGCTCATCTGAAGTCCTGAATTTTTTTAATAATGAGGGCACCTTCTCTTGCGTGAGTAATACAAAACCCAGTTCAAACACTTTTTAATAAACACAATTCAAAATGGAAATGTAATGACTGAACGAACATGTTTCAGGTTAAAACAAATTGACCATGTGCGTTTTTGACCTCATTTGTTAACATTGATGTTTTGTTGATATTTCGTGCTGATTTTGTTGATGTTTTTCTACTGAAATGTATTTTCGAATGATTGATGATTCCGATGGAAAAAATGAATAAAACAAACACATAAAACTTCATGTCAAGTTTTCATTTTACATTCAGTCTCATTCGTGGATAAGCCCACCCCCATTTTTTTCATATGCCTGAGCTTACTGACGGGTCAGTTCGGAAATGATATTGAATTTGATACATCATAGATGTACGTTACGTTGAGATCCACCTGGGACGCGTGTCGAGTCACGCTGACTGCTAAACAACCCCATGTCTCATGAGTCCTCTCTGAATGTCATTATATTTATACACAAGCTTGTGTCGTCACAAAAACTAATATCGGTCTCGGTATCTGTCCGATATTGAATTGAAATATCGGATATCGGCAATACCGCTAACACCCATATCGGCTCATCACTAATGTATACAAACGAACATTGTTGAGTACTCGACAACGTTCGTTTGTGTACATATTACGGAATAGTTTCTGAGAATACTGCTTTCCATTTCCTATAGTTTTGATCTCAGATTCGGTGAAATAATGGCTACGGATGACCGGATGTTAACTGGTTATAGCTCTCGATTAGACGGTTGTGAAAATGAGCCAACCATTTCAGCCGTACGAACTGAAAGAAATTGTGGCATGTCGGTTTGAAAGGACACAAAAACATTTGCTACTTCCATCACACTTTTACGGAATATTACCACTGGCCCATCGTAATTGGTAAACATTTTGTTAAATTTGATATTTTTATACTGTACCAATGACCCAGACATAGCTGGTGCTAACTCTTAAAATATAGGGCCAAACACAAATTTTGCCCCCCAATCCCCAAAATTTGCATCTAAAACTAAAGAAAACATGTCCTGAAAGGCCCTCCACACTTCGCCCCTACTGCGCATGCGCAGTGTCAAGGACGTTCCGAAATTGGCGCCATTTATCATTCTAAGTTTGGCCCTTCATCAGTTAACATCTGACTGATCTTTGTGCTTTTAAATCTCAGTTTAAATGATGCCAGACACATAAATATTAGTGAAATGGTGATTCTAAGGAGGATAGAGAAGGAGGAGAGGAAAAGAATGTGTGACAGAATATTATCAGGGCTGTAACTTAAAATTTTTTAATGAAATTATGTTAAGTTACCTATTTTCAAGGCAGCAGCCATTTTGTTGTCATTCTGATTATTTAGTTACACTGTTTTTACAAGTGTTTTCCTCTCTCCCTGTCCTTTAAATTCCCCCTTGCTATTCTCCCATGCTTTTGGCATAGTTTCTGTAATTATTATTACTAAAATTTCTTGGGAGTTTTAGCTGAATAACAGAATGAATTCTGTTCTTTCCCCATGTTTACGTCTTCACCTACGGGTGGTTAGGCGTTGTGTTCTGCATCTACCATCTGATGTTCAGCAGTTTCTTCCCTGGAAGTCTCTGTTTTGCATCAGATAGTGTATTTTGGTAACTGATTTCGGGCCTGGGTGCCTGGAGTCTTATTTTAGTGTTTTTTACACTCATTGTTTACATTTACAACAGCCCTCTGTGTGAGGGGGGGATTTCTAATAAATAATATCTTTATGTTATTTTAATCATAACTAGATACATTATTATTGTTCGTAAGTGTTGGATGAATTGTTTAAAATATTTTTAAAATTTTTGTCCACACTTAGGCTTGGGATCCATTGGGGCTCAACGTTACTTTTCAGAAACTTGGGCTGTTCTGAAAAAATATTTTTTCAAAATATTTTGATTTCAGTTATTTTTTCTATATTAATGGATCATATTATTATTATGTATTTTGATTGCCAGGGGTTAGTGCGAGTACCAGGACTTGTTTTCTTTTCACATTGAAAGGATATTGATCAATTGTTTTAAGAGGAAGTCTTCCTCTGACCTTATTATCATTCTATATGTGGTCAGTGTACTCGCATTAACTCCTGTTCTGTATCGTATGATTTCGATGACAATATGGGAAGCGTATGTCACGGTATGTTGTTGGGGATTTGGACACTCCGGTCCTTTCCCAGCAGGGTCACTCTACTTTATCAATTTCTATTTCAGACGATCAAGATTAGGGTGATGTATCTGTGATGTCTTCCAACAGTGTGCCTCCGTCGTCACTATTAATGAAGGGCTAGCGGAAAAGTGCTCATGTTATACGCCAATTGCCTAAGAGGACCCTAGTAGGTTCGACGGCCTTTGACGTCCGCTAGCTCGCCCCGTGTAGCGTCCATTCACCGAATGGTTCGGCAGCCGGGTTCGTCCGTTGCGGTCTAGAAGGAATTTTGGGGTGATGCGAGCACTATAAAATTAACTTAATGCACACCCAGTGACGGCGGATCAGAGGGAGAACGGAGGAAGCCTTTTAGTCCGGTTCATAGCTCGTTCCGGTCCATCCGGACGGCAAGCGAGAGAGGCCCCTCTCTCGTTCAACAACATCTGGCCCCAGATGTTGTGGTACAAAATGTGTCGCTAGCGGAGCATACGTCCGTCGCTCGGGACGCTCCGTTGTATAGGCAGTCCGCTGAGACTGCTAAGGCTTCCTCTTCTCGTCAGCGCACACGACCGCACCTTGGCTGCGTGACCGCCGATATATTACCAGCTTCGCCGATCTAGGATTCTTCGGCGACCAGGTCACACCATCCGGCAGCCAGGGATTCGAGACCGATGGACTCCGGACGTTCGCATAGGAATAGTATGCGGGAGCCATCTGATGCGGAGCTGCCCTCGGCGAAGCAGCGATAGACTGCGCCTCCGCAGGTCTCGACGCCGGACATTCTTGTGCACATAGCACAGCTTATCGCAGCATCCCAGCAGCCGACAGAAACGGTGTCGGATCGAGAATTATCCGACAGCGCTGGGTCGGTAGCCGGGGACTCGAGGCCTGCAGACTCCGGACGTTCGCATAGGAAGTGTGCGGGAGTCAACGTACACGGAGCTTCCGGCGGCAATGCATCGTAAGTCCGCTACTGCACAGGCCTCGGGAACGGACGTGCTTTCCTTAATAGCACAGTTTATCGCAGCATCCCAGTATCAACTGAATCTGTCGCATATATTTTATCCGACGATGCTGGGTCGGGACGCTCCGCGGAAGCGGGTACGGACGTCCGAAAGTTTCATCCGGTCCGACGGGATACCGAAAGGGATTCGGAGGATTTCAAGCTTTCCCTTTCGGAACAACATATGCTGCGATGCCGGATAAGAAACTGATAGCGTCGGTGGACTTAGAAATTTTTGGTTCGGTTCAGGGACATCGTCCCTCAGTTCCGACATAGTCCAATAATGTCACACAAACTTTCGAATTATTGAACGACGCTATATATATTATTATTTTATGCTTGCTATCCAAGCATTTCTGGTTTCTTGTTCGAAGAGTTATGGAGATGTCTTTCAAAAGTGTGCCTCTGTCGTCATAGTTAATGAAGAGTTAGCGGCAATAAGTGCTCATGGAATATGTCTATCGCTTACGGAGTGACATTCGCTAGCTCACCCGGTGTAGCGTACATTCATCGAATGGTTCGGCTGCCGGGTTCGTCCGTTGCGGTCTAGGAAGGAGATTTGGGTGATGCGAGCACTTTAATTACTTTAGTACTCACCCAGTGACGGCAGATTGAGGACAGATCGGAGGAAGCCAACAACATAGGGGACCGCATGTTGTGGTTCAGATATTTTACATTCGGAGCATATGTCCGTTGCTCGGGACGCTCCGTTATATTGACAGTCCGAGAGACTGTCTTTAATGCTTCCTCATCCTCACAGCAGGGCACACGACCGCACATTGGCTACGTGACCTCGAGTATCCGATCAGTTTCGGCATTCAGTGATTCCGCGGCGAATAGGTCGCGCCATCCGGTAGCCAAGGGACACGAGGCCTATACACTCCGTTCGCTCGCATATTGGAAGTATGCACGGGGTAACGATCACGGAGCTTCCAGCGGCAATGCATCGTAAGACCGCTTCTCCTCAGGCCTCAGTGACGGACGTGCTATCCGAGTTAGCACAGTTGTTTCGCAGCATCCCAGCAATTGACAGTTTCTCGGTCGAATCAGGAATTATCCGACGGCGCTGGGTCGGTGCGGTCCGCGGTTGCATCAGCTACGGACGACCGAACGCTTTATAGGGTCCGACAGGATGGCGAAAGGGATTCGAAAGATTTCGAGTTTTCCCTTTAGTAGTATCGGAAGATGCCTTTCATATCTTCTGGCATTTCTTCCAGTGATTATTTTTCGGACTTCATTGCTGCAATCTTGGATAAGAGACTTATAGCGTCATTGGACTCGGATTTTTCGATCGGTACAGGGACATTGTCCCTGACTTACCGACGCAGTCCAATATTGTCATTACAACATGTGTTTTATTTTTCGACGCTATATATTTATATATATATATATACAAGCCTGCTACTAAGCATGATAGTTTAGTTTCTTGTCCGCGTGGCTCATTTCTGCCATTTTATCATTTTTACAAATAGTTTATTTTGGCAGAGCAGGGCATACCGAGAGTTCATATGCGTCTAGACGGTGTGATTAAAGACTGCATATATTCTTTTTCGCCGTTTATGTCTTTTCCAATTTCAATGTTGGGAACGACATTATGTATAGTAGACTTAACTTAGACGCTTTATTATACGTAATCCGCCTTACTGAGGCGTTATCATTACGTCTTCAAGAAGAGATTTACGGGATATTATTCTCAATGTAATTTCTTTTGAGGGCAGTAGTTTGTTCACGTATAACTCCGCCCTTCAGTGGCTGATTGGAGTTGGTTAGACGTGACGCAGCCCTAGCTACATCCACACGCGTGGATAGTAAGGTTAAGAACTCTCTCAGAGTCGCTTCGTTCTCGGAGGAGCTTCTCTTCGACGGCAACTTTCCGGCAATCCATGAATTGCTCGATTTATACATTCTCTTGTCTATCTAGTGTTACAAGAGATTCAGACTGGGGCAAACATTCGGTGGTTGACTCAGAGAGTGCCGCCGCAGTTGCCAGACCCGGGTGTGGCTGTTATGACGGTTGCCAGTCAAACAGATTGGGATATATACTGATCCCTACGGATTCGAAGTGCCAGGGTCTTTGGGTTCCGCAGTCTTTTAGCTATCAGTTTAACTTCCGCGGAATAATGTTTTTTAGGCTTGCTTTATGTCATTGCATGAACATTATTCAGAAACGCATGCCCAAATTCCTGTCCTTTAATTCGACAGTAGTGGCGTATCTCCGGAACCAGGGAGGCACTCTTTCGTTTCCGTTATTCAATTTAATGGAAAGAATCCGTCTGTTGGTTATAGTACACCAAGTTCAGTTTTGGTCCGTCATATTCTGGGTCGTCTGATTGTTTTATCGGACTCCCGTTCTCTTACGGGTCGCTTGTTGCTGTCAGAATGGACTCTCAACAAACAAGTATTCAATCAGATTTGCTATCTATGGGAGCGCCCAATGATGTTTTATTTATGACACAGCTTGCTAATCAATTGCAGACGTATGTGTTGGCTTGTCCAGATCTCTGAGCTAATAGTGTTAACGCTCTATTGATCTATAGGACGGAATGATAGGATACGCGTATCCTCCGGCGCTGTTGTTTTAGCAGGTATTGCTAAGATAAACAACCACAATACATTTCTGTTGATAGCATCTCTATCTTCACAGAGATCATGAGTAATTTACTCTCTTGTCTACTGTGGATCTTAACGTGAAATCTTCCTCTATGTGAGGATCTTTTTTCACTGGGTTAATCGTGTCATCTTTATCACAACCAGCAAGGTCGCAACCTTCATGTATTCCGTTGTGTGGTCCGTATTGCATTGTAAGCACTGTACTGGACGAGCTTTGGACGCGATTTCTTACTATAGGAGATCCTCTTCTTCGCTATTCTATGCGACTAAAGTGGAGGCTGTTCCGTCGTGGTGTAGGGATCATTATGTTCATATTGTTGATCCCTCCATACTACTCATTGCTATTTTTTAGTATACTTGTTTCACAAGATATACTGCAGCCTGTTATTATTTAGGTTATAGGTTTATGTTACCTCATACCTATGCACTCTACGATAGTTTACAATTGAGTCTTTTGTCTCTTTATCTAAGTCAGTTAGTAACTTTTTGATAAATAGACTTAGAATCTTTAGATTAAATTCCTATACGGATTTTAACTTCGGTTCTTATTTAGCTAAGTAATCATTTGAGCCTCTGGAAACAGTAGTTTTCAAATTCTGACCTTTTAGACAGTAATTCTGTTGGTTTCTCTTTTACTGTAGAGTCAGTGAGTTTCATGCACTATCGATGGGTGATTTTCACTTTCATAGTTTCGGAATCAATACTTCCGTTACTATTTAGGTTGAATTGTTGCATAAGAGTTAGGCTCCTATTATCCGGAACCTATTATTTTAAGGTCCTTCCGTCTTCGTATGGGCATAGGCCTTTACTCTTTCCGGGTACAGTTTATGTATTTATAAACAGATATCTGTTTATTACAAGGGCGTAAGCTTCTTCTGTCTTTGATGTCTAGTAGAAGGACGTTACGCTCCATTTTATTGTTAATGGATTCTATTAACTAGCGTACTGCTTATGGTATATCATTGTCTTAGCAGTTGTGCTTAAGATTTCGGCTCATGAAGTAAGAGTTCTTCTACTTCTTGGGCTTACTTTAATAGTGTCGCTATTATAGATTTTTGAAGGCCGCTCATTGCGCTCAGCCATCCACATTCATGAATTTTATCTTAGAAATATCGAGTCAATTTCTTGAGGCCTCTTTTGTTAGGTCTATTATCTACTGCTCAGAATGTCATTCTCTTAACAGTTGCTACTATAGCTAGGTAGGCTGTCTGTTTCGGCAGTGTCTCCGTTCGGCTGCCCTCTTCGCTCTGGGCTATTTGACCCAGGGCAAGAAAAAGTGGGGGGGAGGGTGTTCCCTTGGGTCACCTGTTTTACTATGAAAACAAGGGGATACCTCCTCCGGAGTTAGTAATTCTGAGCTGTTATTGGGATGGTTGTTTAGTGAGAAGTTTAAGTTTATAAAATTCATTCAAGTCTTAGTTTTTAAAGTATAGCTTTTGAATATTGCATATGTCAACGGACATGATTATGCAATTCTCAGACACTTTTAGGAGTATAAGAGTCTCTATTCTCTAGACTTACTTTATTATTGGCTTACTTTAAAAATTATTAGTATAAGGATTATATTGGATATTAATAGAGTACATGGATGTATGAAGCTCAATTTTGGAAGGTGTTGTATCTTTCTAATTTATCATAAATAAGAAAGATACATGTAAGGCCTATTACTTCTTTTCCCTACAGGGGATGACTCTATTTTATTTTATTGAGCGTATTCCATTTTGCTCTATGTCCTTGGCCCTCCAGCCTTTTTACTATTCAGCTATGTCTGGGTCATTGGTACAGTATAAAAATGTTAAAAAATTTATAGTAATTTATATATTTTTTATACTTACCAATGACCCAGACGGGGATGGCCCTCCCAGGAGTTGGGAACTCTTGCCTCCCCGCTGAGTACATAGCGCTTACCAGGCACTGGTTATTAGAATGATAAATGGCGCCAATTTCGGAACGTCCTTGACACTGCGCATGCGCAGTAGGGGCGAAGTGTGGAGGGCCTTTCAGGACATGTTTTCTTTAGTTTTAGATGCAAATTTTGGGGATTGGGGGGCAAAATTTGTGTTTGGCCCTATATTTTAAGAGTTAGCACCAGCTATGTCTGGGTCATTGGTAAGTATAAAAAATATATAAATTACTATAAATTTTTTAACTTTGTTTAAGGTATTTTTTACAGCTGGGAATGTGAAATGGCTTTATTTGTGTGCATGGAAGGTTTGATGCATTTATATTCATAATTCACTGAATGAATTTGTGGCTTTTCAATGAACATTTATTGATTTACGACTGGATGTCAAATTTTAAAGAGCACATGAGGGCATGCGCAGTCTGAGTTCTTGACCAACAGAACTCCTGCTTTATGTCAGTGACATAAGTTTAGCTTGAGGATTCCCTACATGTTTCATTGATTTGATTGGTTTATGTTTGCCATGTGCTGTCAAAGATGGGTAAGCACGATAGCTTGTGGATGGTGTACACTGCGTGTATAATTGAACTGTCAGTGAAGAACGAACAAAATGGGGTGTTTTTGTCAAAAAATAAAATAATATCATTTGACTGGAACATCTTTGACTTTCTTGGTGAGAGAAAATGCTGCTTCTCAATTAATAACTGCTCAATAACGACCGAAGAAAATGATCCTTCTCACTAAATAACTACTCAATTAACTACCCAATTAAATAGTGGGAATTTGTGTGTTTGTTCAAAAACAATACCTCAAACACTATATTTAATCAACTGCTGACATGACTTTAAAAAAAAAAAATTTAAAATGAAAAATCTCTCCCTACCTGGAAATTTTCAGACAACAAACCTTAAATGAAGTGTAAACCGGCAGTGTATTTTTAATTTGATTTAATGGATTAAGTGGTTTTCTGAGTCACAGAATCTGTTTAATAACTCTTTCAACACAAGAGGATGCTTTTCCTGTGGAGGAACACAATAGGTCATAATTTTATTAAATAGGATGGCTAATAAGTGAGCGTGTGTGGTAGAACAATTAATATTTTCAACATGCAGCCTTCAGGCTGCACGTTGAAAATATTAATTGCTCTACCCCCAAATAATGGATATGGACTCTTCCAATTTCTGCCATTTAACTGGCATGGAAGATACCATTAGTGGTCAAAGGGCTAAGTGACTGGATTATAAGCTTTTCTTTGTCTGTCATACATCTGCTAAAAGAACTGACACACAGAACCTTTCTCATATAAGTTTTCATCTCGCAGAAAAAAAAAATTCTCCACCTACCTCCCTGGAATATTTTTTATTCATGTGAATGAGAAACAAGCAAGGCTTTTTACGACTTTTTAAAAAAATGTCTTTTTTTTCCTTCCTAGTAATAGATTTTGATCCCTCACTGGGACCAGCTGGATTTTCTAGACCCCAGTAAGGCCCCACAAAGTAGATCTTCTATTTCTCCGGCCATTTTTTGTAAAATTGCATGATGGCAGCCTTTTTTTTATTTTATTTTTTATATTTTTATACTGTACCAATGACCCAGACATAGCTGGTGCTAACTCTTAAAATATAGGGCCAAACACAAATTTTGCCCCCCAATCCCCAAAATTTGCATCTAAAACTAAAGAAAACATGTCCTGAAAGGCCCTCCACACTTCGCCCCTACTGCGCATGCGCAGTGTCAAGGACGTTACGAAATTGGCGCCATTTATCATTCTAAGTTTGGCCCTTCATCAGTTAACATCTGACTGATCTTTGTGCTTTTAAATCTCAGTTTAAATGATGCCAGACACATAAATATTAGTGAAATGGTGATTCTAAGGAGGATAGAAAAGGAGGAGAGGAAAAGAATGTGTGACAGAATATTATCAGGGCTGTAACTTAAAATTTTTTAATGAAATTATGTTAAGTTACCTATTTTCAAGGCAGCAGCCATTTTGTTGTCATTCTGATTATTTAGTTACACTGTTTTTTCAAGTGTTTTCCTCTCTCCCTGTCCTTTAAGTTCCCCCTTGCTATTCTCCCATGCTTTTGGCATAGTTTCTGTAATTATTATTACTAAAATTTCTTGGGAGTTTTAGCTGAATAACAGAATGAATTCTGTTCTTTCCCCATGTTTACGTCTTCACCTACGGGTGGTTAGGCGTTGTGTTCTGCATCTACCATCTGATGTTCTGCAGTTTCTTCCCTGGAAGTCTCTGTTTTGCATCAGATAGTGTATTTTTGGTAACTGATTTCGGGCCTGAGTGCCTGGAGTCTTATTTTAGTGTTTTTACACTCATTGTTTACATTTACAACAGCCCTCTGTGTGAGGGGGGGGATTTCTAAATAATAATATCTTTTTGTTATTGTAATCATAACTAGATACATTATTATTGTTCGTAAGTGTTGAATAAATTGTTTAAAATATTTTTAAAATTTTTGTCCACACTTAGGCTTGGGATCCATTGGGGCTCAACGTTACTTTTCAGAAACTTGGGCTGTTCTGAAAAAATATTTTTTTCAAAATATTTTGATTTCAATTATTTTTTCTATATTAATGGATCATATTATTATTATGTATTTTGATTGCCAGGGGTTAGTGCGAGTACCAGGACTTGTTTTCTTTTCACATTGAAAGGATATTGATCAATTGTTTTAAGAGGAAGTCTTCCTCTGACCTTATTATCATTCTATATGTGGTCAGTGTACTCGCATTAACTCCTGTTCTGTATCGTATGATTTCGATGACAATATGGGAAGCGTATGTCACGGTATGTTGTTGGGGATTTGGACACTCCGGTCCTTTCCCCGCAGGGTCACTCTACTTTATCAATTTCTATTTCAGACGATCAAGATTAGGGTGATGTATCTGTGATGTCTTCCAACAGTGTGCCTCCGTCGTCACAATTAATGAAGGGCTAGCGGAAAAGTGCTCATGTAATACGCCAATTGCCTAAGAGGACCCTAGTAGGTTCGACGGCCTTTGACGTCCGCTAGCTCGCCCGGTGTAGCGTCCATTCACCGAATGGTTCGGCAGCCGGGTTCGTCCGTTGCGGTCTAGAAGGAATTTTGGGGTGATGCGAGCACTATAAAATTAACTTAATGCACACCCAGTGACGGCGGATCGGAGGGAGAACGGAGGAAGCCTTTTAGTCCGGTTCATAGCTCGTTCCGGTCCATCCGGACGGCAAGCGAGAGAGGCCCCTCTCTCGTTCAACAACATCTGGCCCCAGATGTTGTGGTACAAATGTGTCGCTAGCGGAGCATACGTCCGTCGCTCGGGACGCTCCGTTGTATAGGCAGTCCTCTGAGACTGCTAAGGCTTCCTCTTCTCGTCAGCGCACACGACCGCACCTTGGCTGCGTGACCGCCGATATATTACCAGCTTCGCCGATCAAGGATTCTTCGGCGACCAGGTCACACCATCCGACAGCCAGGGATTCGAGACCGATGGACTCCGGACGTTCGCATAGGAAAAGTATGCGGGAGCCATCTGATGCGGAGCTGCTCTCGGCGAAGCAGCGATAGACTGCGCCTCCGCAGGTCTCGACGCCGGACATTCTTGTGCACATAGCACAGCTTATCGCAGCATCCCAGCAGCCGACAGAAACGGTGTCGGATCGAGAATTATCCGACAGCGCTGGGTCGGTAGCCGGGGACTCGAGGCCTGCAGACTCCGGACGTTCGCATAGGAAGTGTGCGGGAGTCAACGTACACGGAGCTTCCAGCGGCAATGCATCGTAAGTCCGCTACTGCACAGGCCTCGGGAACGGACGTGCTTTCCTTAATAGCAGTTTATCGCAGCATCCCAGCATCAACTGAATCTGTCGCATATATTTTATCCGACGATGCTGGGTCGGGACGCTCCGCGGAAGCGGGTACGGACGTCCGAAAGTTTCATCCGGTCCGACGGGATACCGAAAGGGATTCGGAGGATTTCAAGCTTTCCCTTTCGGAACAACATATGCTGCGATGCCGGATAAGAAACTGATAGCGTCGGTGGACTTAGAAATTTTTGGTTCGGTTCAGGGACATCGTCCCTCAGTTCCGACATAGTCCAATAATGTCACACAAACTTTCGAATTATTGAACGACGCTATATATATTATTATTTTATGCTTGCTATCCAAGCATTTCTGGTTTCTTGTTCGAAGAGTTATGGAGATGTCTTTCAAAAGTGTGCCTCTGTCGTCATAGTTAATGAAGAGTTAGCGGCAATAAGTGCTCATGGAATATGTCTATCGCTTACGGAGTGACATTCGCTAGCTCACCCGGTGTAGCGTACATTCATCGAATGGTTCGGCTGCCGGGTTCGTCCGTTGCGGTCAAGGAAGGAGATTTGGGTGATGCGAGCACTTTAATTACTTTAGTACTCACCCAGTGACGGCAGATTGAGGACAGATCGGAGGAAGCCAACAACATAGGGGACCGCATGTTGTGGTTCAGATATTTTACATTCGGAGCATATGTCCGTTGCTCGGGACGCTCCGTTATATTGACAGTCCGAGAGACTGTCTTTAATGCTTCCTCATCCTCACAGCAGGGCACACGACTGCACATTGGCTACGTGACCTCGAGTATCCGATCAGTTTCGGCATTCAGTGATTCCACGGCGAATAGGTCGCGCCATCCGGTAGCCAAGGGACACGAGGCCTATACACTCCGTTCGCTCGCATATTGGAAGTATGCACGGGGTAACGATCTTGGAGCTTCCTGCGGCAATGCATCGTAAGACCGCTTCTCCTCAGGCCTCAGTGACGGACGTGCTATCCGAGTTAGCACAGTTGTTTCGCAGCATCCCAGCAATTGACAGTTTCTCGGTCGAATCAGGAATTATCCGACGGCGCTGGGTCGGTGCGGTCCGCGGTTGCATCAGCTACGGACGACCGAACGCTTTATAGGGTCCGACAGGATGGCGAAAGGGATTCGAAAGATTTCAAGTTTTCCCTTTAGTAGTATCGGAAGATGCCTTTCATATCTTCTGGCATTTCTTCCAGTGATTATTTTTCGGACTTCATTGCTGCGATCTTGGATAAGAGACTTATAGCGTCATTGGACTCGGATTTTTCGATCGGTACAGGGACATTGTCCCTGACTTACCGACGCAGTCCAATATTGTCATTACAACATGTGTTTTATTTTTCGACGCTATATATTTATATATATATACAAGCCTGCTATCAAGCATGATAGTTTAGTTTCTTGTCCGCGTGGCTCATTTCTGCCATTTTATCATTTTTACAAATAGTTTATTTTGGCAGAGCAGGGCATACCGAGAGTTCATATGCGTCTAGACGGTGTGATTAAAGACTGCATATATTCTTTTTCGCCGTTTATGTCTTTTCCAATTTCAATGTTGGGAACGACATTATGTATAGTAGACTTAACTTAGACGCTTTATTATACGTAATCCGCCTTACTGAGGTGTTATCATTACGTCTTCAAGAAAAGATTTACGGGATATTATTCTCAATGTAATTTCTTTTGAGGGCAGTAGTTTGTTCACGTATAACTCCGCCCTTCAGTGGCTGATTGGAGTTGGTTAGACGTGACGCAGCCCTAGCTACATCCACGCGTGGATAGTAAGGTTAAGAACTCTCTCAGAGTCGCTTCGTTCTCGGAGGAGCTTCTCTTCGACGGCAACTTTCCGGCAATCCATGAATTGCTCGATTTATACATTCTCTTGTCTATCTAGTGTTACAAGAGATTCAGACTGGGGCAAACATTCGGTGGTTGACTCAGAGAGTGCCGCCGCAGTTGCCGGACCCGAGTGTGGCTGTTATGACGGTTGCCAGTCAAACAGATTGGGATATATACTGATCCCTACGGATTCGAAGTGCCAGGGTCTTTGGGTTCCGCAGTCTTTTAGCTATCAGTTTAACTTCCGCGGTATAATGTTTTTTTTTTTACGCTTGCTTTATTTCATTGCATGAACATTATTCAGAAACGCATGCCCAAATTCCTGTCCTTTAATTCGACAGTAGTGGCGTATCTCCGGAACCAGGGAGGCACTCTTTCGTTTCCGTTATTCAATTTAATGGAAAGAATCCGTCTGTTGGTTATAGTACACCAAGTTCAGTTTTGGTCCGTCATATTCTGGGTCGTCTGATTGTTTTATCGGACTCCCGTTCTCTTACGGGTCGCTTGTTGCTGTCAGAATGGACTCTCAACAAACAAGTATTCAATCAGATTTGCTATCTATGGGAGCGCCCAATGATGTTTTATTTATGACACAGCTTGCTAATCAATTGCAGACGTATGTGTTGGCTTGTCCAGATCTCTGAGCTAATACTGTTAACGCTCTATTGATCTATAGGACGGAATGATAGGATACGCGTATCCTCCGGCGCTGTTGTTTTAGCAGGTATTGCTAAGATAAACAACCACAATACATTTCTGTTGATAGCATCTCTATCTTCACAGAGATCATGAGTAATTTACTCTCTTGTCTACTGTGGATCTTAACGTGAAATCTTCCTCTATGTGAGGATCTTTGTTCACTGGGTAAATCGTGTCATCTTGATCACAACCAGCAAGGTCGCAACCTTCATGTATTCCGTTGTGTGGTCCGTATTGCATTGTAAGCACTGTACTGGACGAGCTTTGGACGCGATTTCTTACTATTTCTTACTATAGGAGATCCTCTTCTTCGCTATTCTATGCGACTAAAGTGGAGGCTCTTCCGTCGTGGTGTAGGGATCATTATGTTCATATTGTTGATCCCTCCATACTACTCATTGCTATTTTTTAGTATACTTGTTTCACAAGATCTACTGCAGCCTGTTATTATTTAGGTTATAGGTTTATGTTACCTCATACCTATGCACTCTACGATAGTTTACAATTGAGTCTTTTGTCTCTTTATCTAAGTCAGTTAGTAACTTTTTGATAAATAGACTTAGAATCTTTAGATTAAATTCCTATACGGATTTTAACTTCGGTTCTTATTTAGCTAAGTAATCATTTGAGCCTCTGGAAACAGTAGTTTTCAAATTCTGACCTTTTAGACAGTAATTCTATTGGTTTCTCTTTTACTGTAGAGTCAGTGAGTTTCATGCACTATCGATGGATGATTTTCACTTTCATAGTTTCGGAATCAATACTTCCGTTACTATTTAGGTTGGATTGTTGCATAAGAGTTAGGCTCCTATTATCCGGAACCTATTATTTTAAGGTCCTTCCGTCTTCGTATGGGCATAGGCCTTTACTCTTTCCGGGTACAGTTTATGTATTTATAAACAGATATCTGTTTATTACAAGGGCGTAAGCTTCTTCTGTCTTTGATGTCTAGTAGAAGGACGTTACGCTCCATTTTATTGTTAATGGATTCTATTAACTAGCGTACTGCTTATGGTATATCATTGACTTAGCAGTTGTGCTTAAGATTTCGGCTCATGAAGTAAGAGTTCTTCTACTTCTTGGGCTTACATTAATAGTGTTGCTATTATAGATTTTTGAAGGCTGCTCATTGCGCTCAGCCATCCACATTCATGAATTTTATCTCAGAAATATCGAGTCCATTTCTGGAGGCCTCTATTGTTAGGTCTATTGTCTACTGCTCAGAATGTCATTCACTTAACAGTTGCTACTATAGGTAGGTAGGCTGTCTGTTTCGGCAGTGTCTCCGTTCGGCTGCCCTCTTCGCTCTGGGCTATTTGACCCAGGGCAAGAAAAAGGGGGGGGGGGGGGGGGGGAGGGTGTTCCCTTGGGTCACCTGTTTTTACTATGAAAACAAGGGGATACCTCCTCTGGAGTTTGTAATTCTGAGCTGTTATTGGGATGGTTGTTTAGTGAGAAGTTTAAGTTTATAAAATTCATTCAAGTCTTAGTTTTTAAAGTATAGCTTTTGAATATTGCATATGTCAACGGACATGATTATGCTATTCTCAGACACTTTTAGGAGTATAAGAGTCTCTATTCTCTAGACTTACTTTATTATTGGCTTACTTTAAAAATTATTAGTATAAGGATTATTGGATATTAATAGAGTACATGGATGTATGAAGCTCAATTTTTGGAACGTGTTGTATCTTTCTAATTTATCATAAATAAGAAAGATACATGTAAGGCCTATTACTTCTTTTCCCTACAGGGGATGACTCTATTTTATTTTATTGAGCGTATTCCATTTTGCTCTATGTCCTTGGCCCTCCAGCCTTTTTACTATTCAGCTATGTCTGGGTCATTGGTACAGTATAAAAATGTTAAAAAATTTATAGTAATTTATATATTTTTTATACTTACCAATGACCCAGACGGGGATGGCCCTCCCAGGAGTTGGGAACTCTTGCCTCCCCGCTGAGTACATAGCGCTTACCAGGCACTGGTTATTAGAATGATAAATGGCGCCAATTTCGTAACGTCCTTGACACTGCGCATGCGCAGTAGGGGCGAAGTGTGGAGGGCCTTTCAGGACATGTTTTCTTTAGTTTTAGATGCAAATTTTGGGGATTGGGGGGCAAAATTTGTGTTTGGCCCTATATTTTAAGAGTTAGCACCAGCTATGTCTGGGTCATTGGTAAGTATAAAAAATATATAAATTACTATAAATTTTTTAACTTTTGTAATTATTTCCTTAACTTCAAAAGTTCATGTTTTTTGTTTCATGTTTTTGGCCTCGTAATCTACAGAATAGCATGGGTGGTGGTGGATTTTGTCCCTTGAGTGCAACAAGGTTTTGCAATGCTAAAGCATTGTAAAGTCTTGTTGCACTCAAGGGACAAATTTATCAATTTTTTTAACTTGGGTAAAATATCCAACATAAACCATTTAATTTTTATTTTTATTTTTTAAAGTTTACATTGGTTATACAAAGAGAGCATGCAACAGCCAAAACGACCATGCAGTAGGGCCCGAGAAACAGATTTTAAAACTTTTTTAGGCCTTAAGGGAAGTAAAATAAAGTTTACAAGATAAAATAAAGGAAAAAACATAGAATGGCAATATCCCTGGATCTCTGCTAAGTTAATTGAATGAGTATTTTTTCAGTGACAAATATCCGATTAACAGAAATATTCAGTTGAACTTTGCGATAAATTGAGCATTTATTCAATTATACCGTCTTTAACTGGAAGAGTGTTCTCTTTGGGCTTTATTAGCTCTGCCTGACAAAGTCAGCAGAGCTTTTCTGATATCGAGTTGTCCGTCGTCCGTCCATCTGTCTGTCGTCCAGTGTCAACATTTTGTTTGTCCAAGCCATAATTTCTTTACCACTGGATACTTTTTAACAAAACTTTATAACAGTATGTATTGTCAATAGGCAGTGTCCCATCAATCACAATAAGGTCTGTATCCATCAAGGTCAAGGTCACAGACTACCTGGTCAAAGTAACACCAATGTATTTACCAATTTTTATCATGTTTTCAATTTTTGTCTGATAAACAAAGCTAATGAGGCTTCATTGAACAAGCTCAACAAACTTGTTCCCATGAGGGGCCATAAGCTATGTTTTTGAGACAAAAAATGATGATGTTGTCTGCTATCCATGTTGGGTAAAGGGTTATCAGAATCAGAGATTGGGGATCAAGTGTTACCCTGTATATGGCTGCCAATGAAAGTAGTTGACCTGGGAAGAGCTATCTTGGCTGAGAGGCCTCTTGTTCTGAAGTGCCGGTACCACAACCCATATTCTGTGGATTTGCTTCACAATATTTCTGAAGTGAAACTATTAAGTCTGTCTGTATTTACCTTGTTACAGTTTATAGAGAGTGTCTATGGGCACCCTCCCATACATTGTAACAAGGCAAAGACATATGAACAAATTCTGATGACCAAAAATAATTTAGGACTCTGCCAGTTAATAGAAGTCAAGGAGCTATTTCAAACAAGATATAATAGATTCAGTGCTTATATTGGAAGTCCTTGTTCCAATCAAGGTCACATGATATGGTTTTGTTGTAGAGCTGTAGGTTTTTAAATTTCTTGTTCGGTTTCGGTTTTTGTTTTTCAGGTGGAGTAAAACCTCGGTTCGGTTTGGTTTTCGGTTTGTCCGTGAGGCCAAGTAAAATTCAATAAAACTCATTCTTATGTCCGGAGTCATAACTGAATGGTAGTGAAAATGAGTGAAACTCAATGAATGCCCGAAATAAGCTATAATACGTGAAGAATCAGGAAGGTCAATATAATAATTACCTAAATATACAGAACTTTTATTGTGCTTGGCCATTTTTCGAGGTCTGACACCTACACGCAACTTGAGGAAAGCTGCAAACACAACTAAACTGAAATGTCGGAAATTCACAGAATGTAGCCTTCCCAGAGTAGTGAGAGTACCCAGACACTGCCATTGGCAGTGTCTGGGTACTCTCACTACTCTGGGATGGCTACATTCTGTGAATTTCTGCAGCAAGAGAGTATTTAATAAAAAACGAAAAACCTTAGAATTACGGCATGTCGACGGTTTCGGTTTTGGTTTTTTAAAAAAACTAAAAACCTCGGTTTGGTTTCGGTTAACCTACAGCTCTATTTTGTTGAAATTTTTATGAAAAATTCTAAAAAAAAAATTCAACTGCTTAACCCTTTACCTAACACGAAAGGCAGACGACACTTGCAAACAAAATTCTTGAATAACTAATTTTTTTTATTTTTTACATCCAAAACATACATTATGACCACACATTGGAACAAGCTCAATGAGCTTGTTCCAATAAGTGGTCATAAGCTATGTTTTGATACAAAAAATTAAAAAATAATGAATATTGAATGGTAATTTTTGAGAATAACGCTGGCCGGTTTTGGCAGTTACGTTGGGTACAGGGTTAATTTGTAAATTAGGCAGACTGATGCATCCAAATCATGTGGTAAAGTGTTAAACTGTATATTATCTACAGAAATGTATCCATTTGTTATCTCCTGGTAAGTTCTAATATAGAGTTGCAAATGCATCAATACTTACAGTTTAGATATTTTCACAAGCCAAAATGTGAAATTTGTATAAAATTCTTCTACGAAATTAGTCCAAACTAGGGCCCTGCAAATCACAATTTTCGATTCGAACCAAATCTCTAATCAAATTGGTTGGCCTGTTATTTCAAATTGAATCGAACTCAGCTATTACCACCCACCTGCAAGGTTACTGAATGAAATTTGGTAGAAAAAAATAAATAAATAAAATGGTTTAAGCAAACAAAAAAGGTTAACCAATTTTTGGGGCGTTAACCCTTTTTTCTGGTTAAGCAATTTTCAGTTTTTAAAGGCCTGCTCAGGTCTGCTCAGTGGCATTCAGAACACCACCTTGGTTCTGCGAAATGTTTAAAAATGAAATACCACAGTCAATTTATGCCACTGATAGTTGGTCATAGTATGGTGAATATTGTTACTTGATCAAAGAACTAAAGTGCTGTATTATTTCATTCTACAATAAATATGTTTGATTGACGAAAATGGGATCGTGATGGCTCAGTGGTTACAGCATTGGCCTTTAAACCTAAAGGTCCACGGTTTGATCTTTGACAGGGGTAACTGCATTGTGTCCTTTAGCAAGGCACTAAACCCTTTACCCAACGCAGACGATATCAAAATTTATTATTTTAAATTTAATTTTTTCAAATTTTTCAAAAATTTCAACAAAACCATATCAGGTAACCCCTCATTGGAACGAGCTCAATGAGCTCGTTCCAATGAGGGGTCACATGATATGGTTTTGTTGAAATATTTTGAAAAATTAAATTTTTTCAACTGCTCAGTTTGCATATTACGCGGGCGGATGCGGGCAATTCGTTAGGTAAAGGGTTAAGCATGGGGGGGGGGGGAGGGCATGGTGGCTCTGTGTACTAAGGCATACTGCATGTCAAAGCAGCACTTGTCTTCAGCCAGTGCTTACCCTGCTTGTGTGGAGTTAGTATGTTGGGGAGTCTGACCACTGCTCACCAATCCTTTGTGGTTCTCTCCGGATACTCTGGCTTCCTCCACCTGTAAAACTGTCCAGTGTGATGTGATCCTGTCTGTCAAAAGTGTCATTAAACCTAAATAAATAAATAGATTGATGAAAAACAAGGTGATAACCCTTTATCCAAAGCACACAATTATCATAATTTATTATTTTAAATATTAATTTTTCCAATTTTTCAAAATATTTCAGCAAAACCATATGTGACCCCTCATTGGAACAAGATTGTTTCAGTGAGGGGTCACATGATAGGGTTTTGTTCTTTTTTCTTTTTTTAAATTTTTGACAGCGTAATTTAGGCTCTGCATTCTTTAGGAGGGCAGTAGTGCTACACGCCTACTGCTCGCCTAGAAAAAGTTGAGGAGGGCAATTTTTTGAACCCATTGATTTTTTGCAATGCCAGACCTGTTTGGGACTGCCTCTAAAATCAATTATCATTTCGTCCCCTGAGTTCCAATGTAACTCAGGGGACGATTTGTCGATGTTGCATTGATTCGCAATAATTCACGACCCATTCTGTGTTGCATTTCGATACATTTTGAGTATAGAAGATAGTCACGTAAGAATTGAATGCAACATTTTGAATAATGAAAAGATGTGTGTGCCAATTTTTCCACTATGTAGCTGAATGCAGTACAATTTTTCAGTCACAATATTAATACCTTGAAGTGAATATAACCAAAATAGCATACAAGTTTTTGCATTGAAAATTTCAGGTGCAATTGTACTCCCAAGCAATCTGAGGACGGCAGCTGTTTTGCACTCCATGATTTTCTAGATTGCCAGGCCTGGTAATTTGTAAATTACGTGGGTGGGTTCGTCTGATTTGTTAGATAAAGAGTTATTCAACAAATGCCTTATTCAGATTATTTTTTTATGGTTTGGTCATAATTATAGTTATTTATACATCAACACATTGTTTTCAAATTTTATAGAATACAAAAGCACACATCAAACTAAGTACTAAGAAGCTATATCAGGCTGATGGTTATGCTGTGAAAGAATTACTAAAAGTAACATCTGTGTTATATGGTGCTATGAAATCAAATGTGATGAATCAGTTGGATAGTAATGACAGTGATAACATGTCACCAATTATTTTTGATGTCTCTTCTAAGGTAAGCAGCATTAGTTACTCAAGTGTACCTATGACCCAAACTATCTTCAGACATTTGAGGGATGGGAGACCAGGTTTGCCTGCCCATGACATTTAACTCATTGAATGCTACTGGCATATAATCCGGCCCAGGACAAGAAATCTCTTGCCATTAAAATTTATTATTTATTTATGTATTGGTGTTTAAGGTCATATACTTATGCACAATGGCTAATCGTGACCTTGACAGTTTTACGGGTGGAGGAAGCCGGAGTACCCGGAGAGAACCACCGAGCATCGACGAGCAACTGTCAACTCCTCAACATTCTAACTCTGTTCAAGCTCCGCTCTAGCAGGTCACAGTGGTTGAAGACATGTGCACCATCGACGTGCAGTATGCCTTAGTACACGGCTTCATTGTGCCCCCATGTAGGCAACCGGGATAAAGTGCCTTGCCCAAGGACACAACGCGGGTCGTTCCGGACGGGGTGCCATTAAAATATGTAAAATTGGAAAATATTTAACCAACTCTTCCCTTATAAATTGTACAGACGTTTAACCAATAATTTCTTTTTTCTGTCCCTGTCCATCTGTCCGTCCGTCTATCCGTCCGGCATCCGTATCCATTTCTTTGGCATTCGATAACTTGAAAACTGTTGCTTGGATTGTCAAGTTACTTTATATTTGTGTTCAGGTTACTGATGTGCCGAGCTGGATAGGTTTTGGTGTAAATCTGATAATTTGATCCTGAGATATTAACCCTTTATCCTTCAAATTGAAAATTCCTCCAATCCCTTTGGCACTCAATAACTTGAAAAATATTGCTTGGATTGTCAAGTTACTTTATATTTGTGTTCAGGTTACTGATGTTCCGACCTGTATAGTTTTGGGTGTAAATCTGATAATTTAATCGTGAGATATTAACCCTTTATCCATCAAATTGAAAATTCCTCCAATCCCTTTGGCATTCGATAACTTGAAAAATATTTCTTGGATTGTCAAGTTACTTTATATTTGTGTTCAGGTTACTGATGTACCGAGCTGTATAGTTTTTGGTGTAAATCTGTTATTTTGATCCTGAGATATTAACCCTTTATCCTTCAAATTGAAAATTCCTCCAGTACCTTTGGCATTCGATAACTTGAAAAATATTGCTTGGATTGTCAAGTTACTTTATATTTGTGTTCAGGTTACTTATGTGCCGAGCTGTATAGTTTTTGGTGTAAATCTGTTATTTTGATCCTGAGATATTAACCCTTTATCCTTCAAATTGAAAATTCCTCCAATCCCTTTGGCATTCGATAACTTGAAAAATATTGCTTGGATTGTCAAGTTACTTTATATTTGTATTCAGGTTACTGATGTGCCGAGCTGTATAGTTTTTGGTGTAAATCTGATCATTTGATCCTGAGATATTAACCCTTTATCCTTCAAATTGAAAATTCCTCCAATCCCTTTGGCATGAGATAACTCAAAAAATATCAATCCGATTGTCATGTTACTTTATATATTTATTCAGGTTACTGATGTGGAGTGCTGTATAGTTTTTTATGTAAATCTGATAATTTGATCCGGAATGTTAACCCTTTATCCATCAAATTAGATACTCCTCCAATCCATTTCTATATGTACCCATACCATGTATGGTGTACATAATGTCGGCATCCATGGTGGTCTTCCGTCATACAGCTTTCCACTAGTTGCGTGTATGGGTACACATCTGATGATTTCATCGGCCTATTTTTTACATGAGTTGGAGGGTGGGAAATACCCACACACTTCGGAATTTACACCACTGAATGTATCTTGAGTTGTTAATTGCTTGTAATTTATCTCTATTGAAATCTGTTTTAAATCTCTTCCATTAAAATTATTGGCCTTGAACATGGATGTGAGTAATATTTCAGTAACATGAAGACTTTCTTGACCGTCGGTAGAATTGATTCTCATTTTATCAAGGTCCCCCATCTACCAATTGCTGACAATCAGACTGAGCCGATTCCAATGTTGACTTGTCACTAGTTTGCAAAGCCGAATTATGTTTAAAATAATTTTCATTTTCCGGATCACTCCTGTATGAAGTTCATTGGGTTAAAATTAATCAAAGGATACCTCCATTAACCTTTAAAGGCCTATTTCCTGCTTTTATGACCTAAAAACAGGTTTCCTTAACGTGCCATCATGAGGAGGTAATGCTCAGAATAGACAAATTACCTAGGCAGTGGTATGCGGTCAAGTCTTGGCTGCCTTAACATGCAGCCAATACTTGATTTAAAGAAGCTGTGGGCTGGTGGGTATTCCGGGCACTTGTCTAGGCCCTTGGGGGTTAAAACCCTTGTTCTTTCTACATGTCCCCACCATTAAGTGAAATGTGAAGGAGATTATGTATTGAGTTGAACATGGACATCTCTATCCTTACATCCCTCTATCTATCATTGTGTCTTGAACTTGGCATATTTTTATACTGTACCAATGACCCAGACATAGCTGGTGCTAACTCTTAAAATATAGGGCCAAACACAAATTTTGCCCCCCAATCCCCAAAATTTGCATCTAAAACTAAAGAAAACATGTCCTGAAAGGCCCTCCACACTTCGCCCCTACTGCGCATGCGCAGTGTCAAGGACGTTCCGAAATTGGCGCCATTTATCATTCTAAGTTTGGCCCTTCATCAGTTAACATCTGACTGATCTTTGTGCTTTTAAATCTCAGTTTAAATGATGCCAGACACATAAATATTAGTGAAATGGTGATTCTAAGGAGGATAGAAAAGGAGGAGAGGAAAAGAATGTGTGACAGAATATTATCAGGGCTGTAACTTAAAATTTTTTAATGAAATTATGTTAAGTTACCTATTTTCAAGGCAGCAGCCATTTTGTTGTCATTCTGATTATTTAGTTACACTGTTTTTAGCTCACCTGAGCGAAGCTCAAGGGGAGCTTTACTAATCACTTTCTGTCCGTCGTCCGGCGTCCGTCGTCCGTCGTCGTCCGTCCGGCGTTAACTTTACATTATCGACTTCTCCTCCTAAACCACTAGCCCAATTTTATTCAAATGTTGGCTAAATGTTTATTACCTAATGCCAATTCAGATTTGTTCAAATGAAGTTGCCCCTCCTCCTGGGTGGTGCCACGCCCCCAAGGGGCACCAAAATCTTTGTAAATCTTCTTCTCATGAACCAGCAGTAGCAGAGACTTGATATTTGGTGTGCAGCTTCCTTTTGAGGTGTAGACTCAGATTTGTTCAAGAGAAGTTTGTGGGGCTATACTTGGCGTTGTTATGAGAGGGGAAAATTTTTTGCCCCGCCCAAAATTTCTATATTTTTATACTGTACCAATGACCCAGACATAGCTGGTGCTAACTCTTAAAATATAGGGCCAAACACAAATTTTGCCCCCCAATCCCCAAAATTTGCATCTAAAACTAAAGAAAACATGTCCTGAGAGGCCCTCCACACTTCGCCCCTACTGCGCATGCGCAGTGTCAAGGACGTTCCGAAATTGGCGCCATTTATCATTTCTAAGTTTGGCCCTTCATCAGTTAACATCTGACTGATCTTTGTGCTTTTAAATCTCAGTTTAAATGATGCCAGACACATAAATATTAGTGAAATGGTGATTCTAAGGAGGATAGAAAAGGAGGAGAGGAAAAGAATGTGTGACAGAATATTATCAGGGCTGTAACTTAAAATTTTTTAATGAAATTATGTTAAGTTACCTATTTTCAAGGCAGCAGCCATTTTGTTGTCATTCTGATTATTTAGTTACACTGTTTTTACAAGTGTTTTTCCTCTCTCCCTGTCCTTTAAGTTCCCCCTTGCTATTCTCCCATGCTTTTGGCATAATTTCTGTAATTATTATTACTAAAATTTCTTGGGAGTTTAGCTGAATAACAGAATGAATTCTGTTCTTTCCCCATGTTTACGTCTTCACCTACGGGTGATTAGGCGTTGTGTTCTGCATCTACCATCTGATGTTCTGCAGTTTCTTCCCTGGAAGTCTCTGTTTTGCATCAGATGGTGTATTTTTGGTAACTGATTTCGGGCCTGGGTGCCTGGAGTCTTATTTTAGTGTTTTTACACTCATTGTTTACATTTACAACAGCCCTCTGTGTGAGGGGGGAATTTCTAAATAATAATATCTTTATGTTATTTCAATCATAACTAGATACATTATTATTGTTCGTAAGTGTTGAATAAATTGTTTAAAATATTTTTAAAATTTTTGTCCACACTTAGGCTTGGGATCCATTGGGGCTCAACGTTACTTTTCAGAAACTTGGGCTGTTCTGAAAAAATATTTTTTCAAAATATTTTGATTTCAATTATTTTTTCTATATTAATGGATCATATTATTATTATGTATTTTGATTGCCAGGGGTTAGTGCGAGTACCAGGACTTGTTTTCTTTTCACATTGAAAGGATATTGATCTATTGTTTTAAGAGGAAGTCTTCCTCTGACCTTATTATCATTCTATATGTGGTCAGTGTACTCGCATTAACTCCGGTTCTGTATCGTATGATTTCGATGACAATATGGGAAGCGTATGTCACGGTATGTTGTTGGGGATTTGGACACTCCGGTCCTTTCCCCGCAGGGTCACTCTACTTTATCAATTTCTATTTCAGACGATCAAGATTAGGGTGATGTATCTGTGATGTCTTCCAACAGTGTGCCTCCGTCGTCACAATTAATGAAGGGCTAGCGGAAAAGTGCTCATGTAATACGCCAATTGCCTAAGAGGACCCTAGTAGGTTCGACGGCCTTTGACGTCCGCTAGCTCGCCCGGTGTAGCGTCCATTCACCGAATGGTTCGGCAGCCGGGTTCGTCCGTTGCGGTCTAGAAGGAATTTTGGGGTGATGCGAGCACTATAAAATTAACTTAATGCACACCCAGTGACGGCGGATCGGAGGGAGAACGGAGGAAGCCTTTTAGTCCGGTTCATAGCTCGTTCCGGTCCTTCCGGACGGCAAGCGAGAGAGGCCCCTCTCTCGTTCAACAACATCTGGCCCCAGATGTTGTGGTACAAATGTGTCGTTAGCGGAGCATACGTCCGTCGCTCGGGACGCTCCGTTGTATAGGCAGTCCGCTGAGACTGCTAAGGCTTCCTCTTCTCGTCAGCGCACACGACCGCACCTTGGCTGCGTGACCGCCGATATATTACCAGCTTCGCCGATCAAGGATTCTTCGGCGACCAGGTCACACCATCCGGCAGCCAGGGATTCGAGACCGATGGACTCCGGACGTTCGCATAGGAAAAGTATGCGGGAGCCATCTGATGCGGAGCTGCCCTCGGCGAAGCAGCGATAGACTGCGCCTCCGCAGGTCTCGACGCCGGACATTCTTGTGCACATAGCACAGCTTATCGCAGCATCCCAGCAGCCGACAGAAACGGTGTCGGATCGAGAATTATCCGACAGCGCTGGGTCGGTAGCCGGGGACTCGAGGCCTGCAGACTCCGGACGTTCGCATAGGAAGTATGCGGGAGTCAACGTACACGGAGCTTCCAGTGGCAATGCATCGTAAGTCCGCTACTGCACAGGCCTCGGGAACGGACGTGCTTTCCTTAATAGCACAGTTTATCGCAGCATCCCAGCATCAACTGAATCTGTCGCATATATTTTATCCGACGATGCTGGGTCGGGACTCTCCGCGGAAGCGGGTACGGACGTCCGAAAGTTTCATCCGGTCCGACGGGATACCGAAAGGGATTCGGTGGATTTCAAGCTTTCCCTTTCGGAACAACATATGCTGCGATGCCGGATAAGAAACTGATAGCGTCGGTGGACTTAGAAATTTTTGGTTCGGTTCAGGGACATCGTCCCTCAGTTCCGACATAGTCCAATAATGTCACACAAACTTTCGAATTATTGAACGACGCTATATATATTATTATTTTATGCTTGCTATCCAAGCATTTCTGGTTTCTTGTTCGAAGAGTTATGGAGATGTCTTTCAAAAGTGTGCCTCTGTCGTCATAGTTAATGAAGAGTTAGCGGCAATAAGTGCTCATGGAATATGTCTATCGCTTACGGAGTGACATTCGCTAGCTCACCCGGTGTAGCGTACATTCATCGAATGGTTCGACTGCCGGGTTCGTCCGTTGCGGTCTAGGAAGGAGATTTGGGTGATGCGAGCACTTTAATTACTTTAGTACTCACCCAGTGACGGCAGATTGAGGACAGATCGGAGGAAGCCAACAACATAGGGGACCGCATGTTGTGGTTCAGATATTTTACATTCGGAGCATATGTCCGTTGCTCGGGACGCTCCGTTATATTGACAGTCCGAGAGACTGTCTTTAATGCTTCCTCATCCTCACAGCAGGGCACACGACCGCACATTGGCTACGTGACCTCGAGTATTCCATCAGTTTCGGCATTCAGTGATTCCACAGCGAATAGGTCGCGCCATCCGGTAGCCAAGGGACACGAGGCCTATACACTCCGTTCGCTCGCATATTGGAAGTACGCACGGGGTAACGATCTCGGAGCTTCCTGCGGCAATGCATCGTAAGACCGCTGCTCCTCAGGCCTCAGTGACGGACGTGCTATCCGAGTTAGCACAGTTGTTTCGCAGCATCCCAGCAATTGACGGTTTCTCGGTCGAATCAGGAATTATCCGACGGCGCTGGGTCGGTGCGGTCCGCGGTTGCATCAAGCTACGGACGACCGAACGCTTTATAGGGTCCGACAGGATGGCGAAAGGGATTCGAAAGATTTCGAGTTTTCCCTTTAGTAGTATCGGAAGATGCCTTTCATATCTTCTGGCATTTCTTCCAGTGATTATTTTTCGGACTTCATTGCTGCGATCTTGGATAAGAGACTTATAGCGTCATTGGACTCGGATTTTTCGATCGGTACAGGGACTTTGTCCCTGACTTACCGACGCAGTCCAATATTGTCATTACAACATGTGTTTTATTTTTCGACGCTATATATTTATATATATATACAAGACGGCTACTAAGCATGATAGTTTAGTTTCTTGTCCGCGTGGCTCATTTCTGCCATTTTATCTTTTTTTACATATAGTTTATTTTGGCAGAGCAGGGCATACCGAGAGTTCATATGCGTCTAGACGGTGTGATTAAAGACTGCATATATTCTTTTTCACCGTTTATGTCTTTTCCAATTTCAATGTTGGGAACGACATTATGTATATTAGACTTAACTTAGACGCTTTATTATATGTAATCCGCCTTACTGAGGCGTTATCATTACGTCTTCAAGAAAAGATTTACGGGATATTATTCTCAATGTAATTTCTTTTGAGGGCAGTAGTTTGTTCACGTATAACTCCGCCCTTCAGTGGCTGATTGGAGTTGGTTAGACGTGAGGCAGCCCTAGCTACATCCACGCGTGGATAGTAGGTTAAGAACTCTCTCAGAGTCGCTTCGTTCTCGGAGGAGCTTCTCTTCGACGGCAACTTTCCGGCAATCCATGAATTGCTTGATTTATACATTCTCTTGTCTATCTAGTGTTACAAGAGATTCAGACTGGGGCAAACATTCGGTGGTTGACTCAGAGAGTGCCGCCGCAGTTGCCGGACCCGAGTGTCGCTGTTATGACGGTTGCCAGTCAAACAGATTGGGATATATACTGATCCCTACGGATTCGAAGTGCCAGGGTCTTTGGGTTCCGCAGTCTTTTAGCTATCAGTTAACTTCCGCGGAATAATGTTTTTTAGGCTTGCTTTATGTCATTGCATGAACATTATTCAGAAACGCATGCCCAAATTCCTGTCCTTTAATTCGACAGTAGTGGCGTATCTCCGGAACCAGGGAGGCACTCTTTCGTTTCCGTTATTCAATTTAATGGAAAGAATCCGTTTGTTGGTTATAGTACACCAAGTTCAGTTTTGGTCCGTCATATTCTGGGTCGTCTGATTGTTTTATCGCACTCCCGTTCTCTTACGGGTCGCTTGTTGCTGTCAGAATGGACTCTCAACAAACAAGTATTCAATCAGATTTGCTATCTATGGGAGCGCCCAATGATGTTTTATTTATGACACAGCTGGCTAATCAATTGCAGACGTATGTGTTGGCTTGTCCAGATCTCTGAGCTAATACTGTTAACGCTCTATTGATCTATAGGACAGAATGATAGGATACGCGTATCCTCCGGCGCTGTTGTTTTTAGCAGGTATTGCTAAGATAAACAACCACAATACATTTCTGTTGATAGCATCTCTATCTTCACAGAGATCATGAGTAATTTACTCTCTTGTCTACTGTGGATCTTAACGTGAAATCTTCCTCTATGTGAGGATCTTTTTTCACTGGGTAAATCGTGTCATCTTTATCACAACCAGCAAGGTCGCAACCTTCATGTATTCCGTTGTGTGGTCCGTATTGCATTGTAAGCACTGTACTGGACGAGCTTTGGACGCGATTTCTTACTATAGGAGATCCTCTTCTTCGCTATTCTATGCGACTAAAGTGGAGGCTCTTCCGTCGTGGTGTAGGGATCATTATGTTCATATGGTTGATCCCTCCATACTACTCATTGCTATTTTTTAGTATACTTGTTTCACAAGATCTACTGCAGCCTGTTGTTATTTAGGTTATAGGTTTATGTTACCTCATACCTATGCACTCTACGATAGTTTACAATTGAGTCTTTTGTCTCTTTATCTAAGTCAGTTAGTAACTTTTTGATAAATAGACTTAGAATCTTTAGATTAAATTCCTATACGGATTTTAACTTCAGGTTCTTATTTAGCTAAGTAATCATTTGAGCCTCTGGAAACAGTAGTTTTCAAATTCTGACCTTTTAGACAGTAATTATGTTGGTTTCTCTTTTACTGTAGAGTCAGTGAGTTTCATGCACTATCGATGGATGATTTTCACTTTCATAGTTTCGGAATCAATACTTCCGTTACTATTTAGGTTGGATTGTTGCATAAGAGTTAGGCTCCTATTATCCGGAACCTATTATTTTAAGGTCCTTCCGTCTTCGTATGGGCATAGGCCTTTACTCTTTCCGGGTACAGTTTATGTATTTATAAACAGATATCTGTTTATTACAAGGGCGTAAGCTTCTTCTGTCTTTGATGTCTAGTAGAAGGACGTTACGCTCCATTTTATTGTTAATGGATTCTATTAACTAGCGTACTGCTTATGGTATATCATTGGCTTAGCAGTTGTGCTTAAGATTTCGGCTCATGAAGTAAGAGTTCTTCTACTTCTTGGGCTTACATTAATAGTGTTCTATTATAGATTTTTGAAGGCTGCTCATTGCGCTCAGCCATCCATTCATGAATTTTATCTCAGAAATATCGAGTCCATTTCTGGAGGCCTCTATTGTTAGGTCTATTATCTACTGCTCAGAATGTCATTCACTTAACAGTTGCTACTATAGCTAGGTAGGCTGTCTGTTTCGGCAGTGTCTCCGTTCGGCTGCCCTCTTCGCTCTGGGCTATTTGACCCAGGGCAAGAAAAAGGGGGGGGGGGAGGGTGTTCCCTTGGGTCACCTGTTTTTACTATGAAAACAAGGGGATACCTCCTCCGGAGTTAGTAATTCTGAGCTGTTATTGGGATGGTTGTTTAGTGAGAAGTTTAGGTTTATAAAATTCATTCAAGTCTTAGTTTTTAAAGTATAGCTTTTGAATATTGCATATGTCAACGGATATGATTATGCAATTCTCACACACTTTTAGGAGTATAAGAGTCTCTATTCTCTAGACTTACTTTATTATTGGCTTACTTTAAAAATTATTAGTATAAGGATTATTGGATATTAATAGAGTACATGGATGTATGAAGCTCAATTTTTGGAAGGTGTTGTATCTTTCTAATTTATCATAAATAAGAAAGATACATGTAAGGCCTATTACTTCTTTTCCCTACAGGGGATGACTCTATTTTATTTTATTGAGCGTATTCCATTTTGCTCTATGTCCTTGGCCCTCCAGCCTTTTTACTATTCAGCTATGTCTGGGTCATTGGTACAGTATAAAAATGTTAAAAAATTTATAGTAATTTATATATTTTTTATACTTACCAATGACCCAGACGGGGATGGCCCTCCCAGGAGTTGGGAACTCTTGCCTCCCCGCTGAGTACATAGCGCTTACCAGGCACTGGTTATTAGAATGATAAATGGCGCCAATTTCAGAACGTCCTTGACACTGCGCATGCGCAGTAGGGGCGAAGTGTGGAGGGCCTCTCAGGACATGTTTTCTTTAGTTTTAGATGCAAATTTTGGGGATTGGGGGGCAAAATTTGTGTTTGGCCCTATATTTTAAGAGTTAGCACCAGCTATGTCTGGGTCATTGGTAAGTATAAAAAATATATAAATTACTATAAATTTTTTAACTTTCCAAACCGAGAGGCTGATTTGAACCAAATTTTATGTGAGGGCTTATTGGGTCATGAGTACTTGATTTATGCAAAAAAAAATTTTCCCGCAGCCCCGTGGGAACCGCAGGAGCTAAAAATAGAAAAAATTTAAAACTCCCATATCTCCAAAACTGCACGGCACTGAGAATTTTTATTTGGTGTGCAGCTTCCTTAGGACCAACAGAAAGGATTGGTAAAAAAAAATTGCCATCGGTTTTATCATAGGGTACAGTTTCGGGACTTTGAAAAAGTGCTGAGTCAGCACTTTTTAACACTGTAGGCAATGGGAAAAACATTAAAAAATCTTCTTCTCCAGATCCAGCAGGCAGAATCTTTTGATATTTGGTATGCAACATTGTAGGGTGGATCTGATTCAAGTTTGTTCAAATCGGCCCCCTGGGTTCATATTTGGGCTCAGTATAGGAGCCCGATTTCGAACTTAGTGCATTTCAGGCAAATTTCTTAAAAAATCTTCTTCTCCAGATCCAGCAGGCAGAATCTTTTGATATTTGGTATGCAACATTGTGGGGTGGATCTGATTCAAGTTTGTTCAAATCGGCCCCCTGAGTTTATATTTGGGCTCAGTATAGGAGCCCAAATTTGAACTTACTGCATTTCAGGCAAATTTCTTTGAAAATCTTCTTCTCCAGATCCAGCAGGCAGAATCTTTTGATATTTGGTATGCAACATTGTAGGGTGGATCTGATTCAAGTTTGTTCAAATCGGCTCCCTAGATTCATATTTGGGCTCACTATAGGAGCTTGAAATCGAATTTAGTGCATTTCAGGCAAATTTCTTCAAAAATCTTCTTCTCCAGATCCAGCAGGCAGAATCTTTTGATATTTGGTATGCAACGTTGCGGGGTAGATCTGATTCAAGTTTGTTCAAATCGGCCCCCTGGATACATATTTGGGCTTACTATAGAAGCCCGAATTCGAACTTAGTGCATTTCAGGCAAATTTCTTAAAAAATCTTCTTCTCCAGATCCAGCAGGCAGAATCTTTTCATATTTGGTAAGCAACATTGTGGGGTGGATCTGATTCAAGATTGTTCAAATCGGCCCCCTGGGTTAATATTTGGGCTCAATATAGGAGCCCGATTTCGAACTTAGTGCATTTCAGGCAAATTTCTTAAAAAATCTTCTTCTCCAGATCCAGCAGGCAGAATCTTTTGATATTTGGTATGCAACATTGTAGGATGGATCTGATTCAAGTTTGTTCAAATCGGCCCCCTGGGTTCATATTTGGGCTCAGTATAGGAGCCCGATTTCGAACTTAGTGCATTTAGGCAAATTTCTTAAAAAATCTTCTTCTCCAGATCCAGAAGGCAGAATCTTTTGATATTTGGTATGCAACATTGTGGGGTGGATCTGATTCAAGTTTGTTCAAATCGGCTTCCTAGATTCATATTTGGGCTCACTATAGAAGCTCGAATTTGAACTTAGTGCATTTCATGCAAATTTCTTAAAAAATCTTCTTCTCCAGATCCAGCAGGCAGAATCTTTTCATATTTGGTAAGCAACATTGCGGGGTGGATCTGATTCAAGTTTGTTCAAATCGGCCCCCTGGGTTTATATTTGGGCTCAGTATAGGAGCCCAAATTTGAACTTAGTGCATTTCAAGCAAATTTATTAAAAAATCTTCTTCTCCAGATCCAGCAGACAGAATCTTTTGATATTTGGTATGCAACATTGTGGGGTGGATCTGATTCAAGTTTGTTCAAATCGGCTTCCTAGATTCATATTTGGGCTCACTATAGAAGCTCGAATTCGAACTTAGTGCATTTCAGGCAAATTTCTTAAAAAATTTTCTTCTCCAGATCCAGCAGGCAGAATCTTTTGATATTTGGTATGCAACATTGTGGGATGGATCTGATGCAAATTTGTTTAAATCGGCTCCCTAGATTCATATTTGAGCTTACTATAGAAGCTCGAATTCGAACTTAGTGCATTTCAGGCAAATTTCTTAAAAAATCATCTTCTCCAGATCCAGCTGGCAGAATCTTTTGATATTTGGTATGCAACATTGCGGGGTGGATCTGATTCAAGTTTGTTCAAATCGGCCCCCTGGATTCATATTTGGGCTCACTATAGAAGCTCGAATTCAAACTTACTGCATTTCGGGCAAATTTCTTCAAAAATCTTCTTCTCCAGATCCAGCAGGCAGAATCTTTTGATATTTGGTATGCAACGTTGTGGGGTAGATCTGATTCAAGTTTGTTCAAATCGGCCCCCTGGATACATATTTGGGCTTACTATAGAAGCCCGAATTCGAACTTAGTGCATTTCAGGCAAATTTCTTAAAAAATCTTCTTCTCCAGATCCAGCAGGCAGAATCTTTTCATATTTGGTAAGCAACATTGTGGGGTGGATCTGATTCAAGATTGTTCAAATCGGCCCCCTGGGTTAATATTTGGGCTCAGTATAGGAGCCCGATTTCGAACTTAGTGCATTTCAGGCAAATTTCTTAAAAAATCTTCTTCTCCAGATCCAGCAGGCAGAATCTTTTGATATTTGGTATGCAACATTGTAGGATGGATCTGATTCAAGTTTGTTCAAATCGGCCCCCTGGGTTCATATTTGGGCTCAGTATAGGAGCCCGATTTCGAACTTAGTGCATTTAGGCAAATTTCTTAAAAAATCTTCTTCTCCAGATCCAGCAGGCAGAATCTTTTGATATTTGGTATGCAACATTGTGGGGTGGATCTGATTCAAGTTTGTTCAAATCGGCTTCCTAGATTCATATTTGGGCTCACTATAGAAGCTCGAATTTGAACTTAGTGCATTTCATGCAAATTTCTTAAAAAATCTTCTTCTCCAGATCCAGCAGGCAGAATCTTTTCATATTTGGTAAGCAACATTGCGGGGTGGATCTGATTCAAGTTTGTTCAAATCGGCCCCCTGGGTTTATATTTGGGCTCAGTATAGGAGCCCAAATTTGAACTTAGTGCATTTCAAGCAAATTTATTAAAAAATCTTCTTCTCCAGATCCAGCAGACAGAATCTTTTGATATTTGGTATGCAACATTGTGGGGTGGATCTGATTCAAGTTTGTTCAAATCGGCTTCCTAGATTCATATTTGGGCTCACTATAGAAGCTCGAATTCGAACTTAGTGCATTTCAGGCAAATTTCTTAAAAAATTTTCTTCTCCAGATCCAGCAGGCAGAATCTTTTGATATTTGGTATGCAACATTGTGGGATGGATCTGATGCAAATTTGTTTAAATCGGCTCCCTAGATTCATATTTGAGCTTACTATAGAAGCTCGAATTCGAACTTAGTGCATTTCAGGCAAATTTCTTAAAAAATCATCTTCTCCAGATCCAGCTGGCAGAATCTTTTGATATTTGGTATGCAACATTGCGGGGTGGATCTGATTCAAGTTTGTTCAAATCGGCCCCCTGGATTCATATTTGGGCTCACTATAGAAGCTCGAATTCAAACTTACTGCATTTCGGGCAAATTTCTTAAAAAATCTTCTTCTCCAGATCCAGCAGGCAGAATCTTTTGATATTTGGTATGCAACATTGCGGGGTGGATCTGATTCAAGTTTGTTCAAATCGGCCCCCTGGATTCATATTTGGGCTCACTATAGAAGCTCGAATTCAAACTTACTGCATTTCGGGCAAATTTCTTCAAAAATCTTCTTCTCCAGATCCAGCAGGCAGAATCTTTTGATATTTGGTATGCAACATTGCGGGGTGGATCTGATTCAAGTTTGTTCAAATCGGCCCCCTGGATTTATATTTGGGCTTAATATAGAAGCCCGAATTCGCACTTAGTGCATTTCGGGCAAATTTATTAAAAAATCTTCTTCTCCAGATCCAGCAGGCAGAATCTTTTGATATTTGGTATGCAACATTGTGGGGTGGATCTGATTCAAGTTTGTTCAAATCGGCTTCCTAGATTCATATTTGGGCTCACTATAGAAGCTCGAATTCGAACTTAGTGCATTTCAGGCAAATTTCTTAAAAAATCATCTCCAGATCCAGCAGGCAGAATCTTTTGATATTTGGTATGCAACATTGCGGGGTGGATCTGATTCAAGTTTGTTCAAATCGGCCCCCTGGATTCATATTTGGGCTCACTATAGAAGCTCGAATTCAAACTTACTGCATTTCGGGCAAATTTCTTCAAAAATCTTCTTCTCCAGATCCAGAAGGCAGAATCTTTTGATATTTGGTATGCAACATTGCGGGGTGGATCCGATTCAAGTTTGTTCAAATCGGCCCTCTGGATTCATATTTGGGCTTAATATAGAAGCCCGAATTCGCACTTAGTGCATTTCGGGCAAATTTATTAAAAAATCTTCTTCTCCAGATCCAGCAGGCAGAATCTTTTGATATTTGGTATGCAACATTGTGGGGTGGATCTGATTCAAGTTTGTTCAAATCGGCTTCCTAGATTCATATTTGGGCTCACTATAGAAGCTCGAATTCGAACTTAGTGCATTTCAGGCAAATTTCTTAAAAAATCATCTTCTCCAGATCCAGCAGGCAGAATCTTTTGATATTTGGTATGCAACATTGCGGGGTGGATCTGATTCAAGTTTGTTCAAATCGGCCCCCTGGATTCATATTTGGGCTCACTATAGAAGCTCGAATTCAAACTTAGTGCATTTCGGGCAAATTTCTTCAAAAATCTTCTTCTCCAGATCCAGCAGGCAGAATCTTTTGATATTTGGTATGCAACATTGCGGGGTGGATCTGATTCAAGTTTGTTCAAATCGGCCCCCTGGATTCATATTTGGGCTTAATATAGAAGCCCGAATTCGCACTTAGTGCATTTCGGGCAAATTTATTAAAAAATCTTCTTCTCCAGATCCAGCAGGCAGAATCTTTTGATATTTGGTATGCAACATTGTGGGGTGGATCTGATTCAAGTTTGTTCAAATCGGCTTCCTAGTTTCATATTTGGGCTCACTATAGAAGCTCGAATTCGAACTTAGTGCATTTCAGGCAAATTTCTTAAAAAATCTTCTTCTCCAGATCCAGCTTCAGAATCTTTTCATATTTGGTAAGCAACATTGTGGGGTGGATCTGATTCAAGTTTGTTCAAATCGGCCCCCTGGGTTTATATTTGACCTCCGTATAGGAGCCCAAATTTTAACTTAGTGCATTTCAGGCATATTTCTTAAAAAATCTTCTTCTCCAGATCCAGCAGGCAGAATCTTTTGATATTTGGTATGCAACATTGTGGGGTGGATCTGATTGTGATTCATGAACGTATTTATTTGTAAAGTTGATAGAATCTTAGACAAAATTTGCAGAAAAGATCTACTATAGAAGGGGTGGTATCCAGGGTGAACCGTTTACCCAAATCTAGCAGTACTAATGCATTATTCACACAAATCTCCGTTCAAATTTTATGACCCCTCATTGGAACACACGCATTCAGCTCATTCCAACAAAGGTCATATGCCATGTTTTCGAGACAAAGGAATAAAAATTTTAGTTATTCATGAAATTTTTAGGCAACTGTTGTCTGTTATTCACATTGCTTCATGAAATTTCAGTACTTTTAGAAGTTACCTCAGTAATCAAGGGTTAATTCCCCTTAATTAAATGTCGCCTCTAAAAAACAACCACTTTCCATATCTTACCTTTTTACCAGCATAACTGCCAAAACTTGTCAGCATTCTTCGCAAAAATCGCTATTCAAATTTTAATTTTTGTCTCTTAAACATACATGTACTTATCGCTTGTAAATACCCCATTGGGATGAGCTTTTTGAGCTCATTCCAATGAGAGGTCGCACACCATGCTTTTTGAGTCAAAAAAGCAATTTTTTTTGTTATTCCAGAATTTCGTACGTAAAACACAGCTTTATGACTTCACATTAAAATGAGCTCTCTAAGCTTGTTCCAATCAACATTCACGCACTATGTCTTTCACACAAAAAATAAAATTTTCCATTTATTCAGGAATTTTGTTTGCAAGAACACTCTTACCCCCCCCCCCCCCCACACACACACACACAAACACACACACACACACACACACACACACACACACACAAACACACACACACACATCTAAAAGTTTGTCAGCAAAAGAACAGTTACTTCAATTTTTAAATGCATTATAGGAACAACTTGCCTAATCAAATTTAAATACTTTTGCATCATTCTGTATCTAGAACCAACCATTTACCATATCTTTACGCAAAATTCTCCAGCATCATTCACAAAAAAACACCATTATTTATATATTCACATTTCTGTCTCAAAAATATACCTGATCTTCCCATACCCCTATTGGAATAAGCTGTTTGAGCTTGTTCAATGATGATAAAAAAAACTAATATTTTGGAAAATTTGTGAAAATTTTTGTTTTCTTGCATGCAAATATATACATGTAGCACATGGAAGATATCCACAGTTGGGGAGAGATGTCCAAGGCTATCTCTTCACATTCCTTGTTTGTGCTTCATGCTAAACCAGTTTGTCTGCAGAGATAAATTTGCTTTATTAAAAATCATTGGAGATTGGCCACACACCAACGATTTTAAATAAAACTAATTTTAGGTAACAAATGTTGAACTTCAAACAAAATCTATCACTCAACCAGTTAATGTTGATGAGGCATGACATGGTGAAGGTGACCTAAAATACTTCTTAGAGTCACTTTGTCAGGTGAGCGATTAAGGCCACGTGGGGCCTCTTGTTTCAAGTGTTTTTCCTCTCTCCCTGTCCTTTAAGTTCCCCCTTGCTATTCTCCCATGCTTTTGGCATAGTTTCTGTAATTATTATTACTAAAATTTCTTGGGAGTTTTAGCTGAATAACAGAATGAATTCTGTTCTTTCCCCATGTTTATGTCTTCACCTACGGGTGGTTAGGCGTTGTGTTCTGCATCTACCATCTGATGTTCTGCAGTTTCTTCCCTGGAAGTCTCTGTTTTGCATCAGATGGTGTATTTTGGTAACTGATTTCGGGCCTGGGTGCCTGGAGTCTTATTTTAGTGTTTTTACACTCATTGTTTACATTTACAACAGCCCTCTGTGTGAGGGGGGGGATTTCTAAATAATAATATCTTTATGTTATTTTAATCATAACTAGATACATTTTTATTGTTCGTAAGTGTTGAATAAATTGTTTAAAATATTTTTAAAATTTTTGTCCACACTTAGGCTTGGGATCCATTGGGGCTCAACGTTACTTTTCAGAAACTTGGGCTGTTCTGAAAAAATATTTTTTCAAAATATTTTGATTTCAATTATTTTTTCTATATTAATGGATCATATTATTATTATGTATTTTGATTGCCAGGGGTTAGTGCGAGTACCAGGACTTGTTTTCTTTTCACATTGAAAGGATATTGATCAATTGTTTTAAGAGGAAGTCTTCCTCTGACCTTATTATCATTCTATATGTGGTCAGTGTACTCGCATTAACTCCTGTTCTGTATCGTATGATTTCGATGACAATATGGGAAGCGTATGTCACGGTATGTTGTTGGGGATTTGGACACTCCGGTCCTTTCCCCGCAGGGTCACTCTACTTTATCAATTTCTATTTCAGACGATCAAGATTAGGGTGATGTATCTGTGATGTCTTCCAACAGTGTGCCTCCGTCGTCACAATTAATGAAGGGCTAGCGGAAAAGTGCTCATGTAATACGCCAATTGCCTAAGAGGACCCTAGTAGGTTCGACGGCCTTTGACGTCCGCTAGCTCGCCCGGTGTAGCGTCCATTCACCGAATGGTTCGGCAGCCGGGTTCGTCCGTTGCGGTCTAGAAGGAATTTTGGGGTGATGCGAGCACTATAAAATTAACTTAATGCACACCCAGTGACGGCGGATCGGAGGGAGAACGGAGGAAGCCTTTTAGTCCGGTTCATAGCTCGTTCCGGTCCATCCGGACGGCAAGCGAGAGAGGCCCCTCTCTCGTTCAACAACATCTGGCCCCAGATGTTGTGGTACAAATGTGTCGCTAGCGGAGCATACGTCCGTCGCTCGGGACGCTCCGTTGTATAGGCAGTCCGCTGAGACTGCTAAGGCTTCCTCTTCTCGTCAGCGCACACGACCGCCGCACCTTGGCTGCGTGACCACCGATATATTACCAGCTTCGCCGATCAAGGATTCTTCGGCGACCAGGTCACACCATCCGGCAGCCAGGGATTCGAGACCGATGGACTCCGGACGTTCGCATAGGAAAAGTATGCGGGAGCCATCTGATGCGGAGCTACCCTCGGCGAAGCAGCGATAGACTGCGCCTCCGCAGGTCTCGACGCCGGACATTCTTGTGCACATAGCACAGCTTATCGCAGCATCCCAGCAGCCGACAGAAACGGTGTCGGATCGAGAATTATCCGACAGCGCTGGGTCGGTAGCCGGGGACTCGAGGCCTGCAGACTCCGGACGTTCGCATAGGAAGTGTGCGGGAGTCAACGTACACGGAGCTTCCAGCGGCAATGCATCGTAAGTCCGCTACTGCACAGGCCTCGGGAACGGACGTGCTTTCCTTAATAGCACAGTTTATCGCAGCATCCCAGCATCAACTGAATCTGTCGCATATATTTTATCCGACGATGCTGGGTCGGGACGCTCCGCGGAAGCGGGTACGGACGTCCGAAAGTTTCATCCGGTCCGACGGGATACCGAAAGGGATTCGGTGGATTTCAAGCTTTCCCTTTCGGAACAACATATGCTGCGATGCCGGATAAGAAACTGATAGCGTCGGTGGACTTAGAAATTTTTGGTTCGGTTCAGGGACATCGTCCCTCAGTTCCGACATAGTCCAATAATGTCACACAAACTTTCGAATTATTGAACGACGCTATATATATTATTATTTTATGCTTGCTATCCAAGCATTTCTGGTTTCTTGTTCGAAGAGTTATGGAGATGTCTTTCAAAAGTGTGCCTCTGTCGTCATAATTAATGAAGAGTTAGCGGCAATAAGTGCTCATGGAATATGTCTATCGCTTACGGAGTGACATTCGCTAGCTCACCCGGTGTAGCGTACATTCATCGAATGGTTCGGCTGCCGGGTTCGTCCGTTGCGGTCTAGGAAGGAGATTTGGGTGATGCGAGCACTTTAATTACTTTAGTACTCACCCAGTGACGGCAGATTGAGGACAGATCGGAGGAAGCCAACAACATAGGGGACCGCATGTTGTGGTTCAGATATTTTACATTCGGAGCATATGTCCGTTGCTCGGGATGCTCTGTTATATTGACAGTCCGAGAGACTGTCTTTAATGCTTCCTCATCCTCACAGCAGGGCACACGACCGCACACTGGCTACGTGACCTCGAGTATCCGATCAGTTTCGGCATTCAGTGATTCCACAGCGAATAGGTCGCGCCATCCGGTAGCCAAGGGACACGAGGCCTATACACTCCGTTCGCTCGCATATTGGAAGTATGCACGGGGTAACGATCTCGGAGCTTCCTGCGGCAATGCATCGTAAGACCGCTGCTCCTCAGGCCTCAGTGACGGACGTGCTATCCGAGTTAGCACAGTTGTTTCGCAGCATCCCAGCAATTGACGGTTTCTCGGTCGAATCAGGAATTATCCGATGGCGCTGGGTCGGTGCGGTCCGCGGTTGCATCAAGCTACGGACGACCGAACGCTTTATAGGGTCCGACAGGATGGCAAAAGGGATTCGAAAGATTTCGAGTTTTCCCTTTAGTAGTATCGGAAGATGCCTTTCATATCTTCTGGCATTTCTTCCAGTGATTATTTTTCGGACTTCATTGCTGCGATCTTGGATAAGAGACTTATAGCGTCATTGGACTCGGATTTTTCGATCGGTACAGGGTCTTTGTCCCTGACTTACCGACGCAGTCCAATATTGTCATTACAACATGTGTTTTATTTTTCGACGCTATATATTTATATATATATACAAGCCTGCTACTAAGCATGATAGTTTAGTTTCTTGTCCGCGTGGCTCATTTCTGCCATTTTATCTTTTTTACATATAGTTTATTTTGGCAGAGCAGGGCATACCGAGAGTTCATATGCGTCTAGACGGTGTGATTAAAGACTGCATATATTCTTTTTCGCCGTTTATGTCTTTTCCAATTTCAATGTTGGGAACGACATTATGTATAGTAGACTTAACTTAGACGCTTTATTATACGTAATCCGCCTTACTGAGGCGTTATCATTACGTCTTCAAGAAAAGATTTACGGGATATTATTCTCAATGTAATTTCTTTTGAGGGCAGTAGTTTGTTCACGTATAACTCCGCCCTTCAGTGGCTGATTGGAGTTGGTTAGACGTGATGCAGCCCTAGCTACATCCACGCGTGGATAGTAGGTTAAGAACTCTCTCAGAGTCGCTTCGTTCTCGGAGGAGCTTCTCTTTGACGGCAACTTTCCGGCAATCCATGAATTGCTTGATTTATACATTCTCTTGTCTATCTAGTGTTACAAGAGATTCAGACTGGGGCAAACATTCGGTGGTTAACTCAGAGAGTGCCGCCGCAGTTGCCGGACCCGAGTGTGGCTGTTATGACGGTTGCCAGTCAAACAGATTGGGATATATACTGATCCCTACGGATTCGAAGTGCCAGGGTCTTTGGGTTCCGCAGTCTTTTAGCTATCAGTTTAACTTCCGCGGAATAATGTTTTTTAGGCTTGCTTTATGTCATTGCATGAACATTATTCAGAAACGCATGCCCAAATTCCTGTCCTTTAATTCGACAGTAGTGGCGTATCTCCGGAACCAGGGAGGCACTCTTTCGTTTCCGTTATTCAATTTAATGGAAAGAATCCGTCTGTTGGTTATAGTACACCAAGTTCAGTTTTGGTCCGTCATATTCTGGGTCGTCTGATTGTTTTATCGCACTCCCGTTCTCTTACGGGTCGCTTGTTGCTGTCAGAATGGACTCTCAACAAACAAGTATTCAATCAGATTTGCTATCTATGGGAGCGCCCAATGATGTTTTATTTATGACACAGCTTGCTAATCAATTGCAGACGTATGTGTTGGCTTGTCCAGATCTCTGAGCTAATACTGTTAACGCTCTATTGATCTATAGGACGGAATGATAGGATACGCGTATCCTCCGGCGCTGTTGTTTTAGCAGGTATTGCTAAGATAAACAACCACAATACATTTCTGTTGATAGCATCTCTATCTTCACAGAGATCATGAGTAATTTACTCTCTTGTCTACTGTGGATCTTAACGTGAAATCTTCCTCTATGTGAGGATCTTTTTTCACTGGGTAAATCGTGTCATCTTTATCACAACCAGCAAGGTCGCAACCTTCATGTATTCCGTTGTGTGGTCCGTATTGCATTGTAAGCACTGTACTGGACGAGCTTTGGACGCGATTTCTTACTATAGGAGATCCTCTTCTTCGCTATTCTATGCGACTAAAGTGGAGGCTCTTCCGTCGTGGTGTAGGGATCATTATGTTCATATGGTTGATCCCTCCATACTACTCATTGCTATTTTTTAGTATTCTTGTTTCACAAGATCTACTGCAGCCTGTTGTTATTTAGGTTATAGGTTTATGTTACCTCATACCTATGCACTCTACGATAGTTTACAATTGAGTCTTTTGTCTCTTTATCTAAGTCAGTTAGTAACCTTTTGATAAATAGACTTAGAATCTTTAGATTAAATTCCTATACGGATTTTAACTTCGGTTCTTATTTAGCTAAGTAATCATTTGAGCCTCTGGAAACAGTAGTTTTCAAATTCTGACCTTTTAGACAGTAATTCTGTTGGTTTCTCTTTTACTGTAGAGTCAGTGAGTTTCATGCACTATCGATGGATGATTTTCACTTTCATAGTTTCGGAATCAATACTTCCGTTACTATTTAGGTTGGATTGTTGCATAAGAGTTAGGCTCCTATTATCCGGAACCTATTATTTTAAGGTCCTTCCGTCTTCGTATGGGCATAGGCCTTTACTCTTTCCGGGTACAGTTTATGTATTTATAAACAGATATCTGTTTATTACAAGGGCGTAAGCTTCTTCTGTCTTTGATGTCTAGTAGAAGGACGTTACGCTCCATTTTATTGTTAATGGATTCTATTAACTAGCGTACTGCTTATGGTATATCATTGGCTTAGCAGTTGTGCTTAAGATTTCGGCTCATGAAGTAAGAGTTCTTCTACTTCTTGGGCTTACATTAATAGTGTTGCTATTATAGATTTTTGAAGGCTGCTCATTGCGCTCAGCCATCCATTCATGAATTTTAACTCAGAAATATCGAGTCCATTTCTGGAGGCCTCTATTGTTAGGTCTATTATCTACTGCTCAGAATGTCATTCACTTAACAGTTGCTACTATAGCTAGGTAGGCTGTCTGTTTCGGCAGTGTCTCCGTTCGGCTGCCCTCTTCGCTCTGGGCTATTTGACCCAGGGCAAGAAAAAGGGGGGGGGGGGGAGGGTGTTCCCTTGGGTCACCTGTTTTTACTATGAAAACAAGGGGATACCTCCTCCGGAGTTAGTAATTCTGAGCTGTTATTGGGATGGTTGTTTAGTGAGAAGTTTAAGTTTATAAAATTCATTCAAGTCTTAGTTTTTAAAGTATAGCTTTTGAATATTGCATATGTCAACGGACATGATTATGCAATTCTCACACACTTTTAGGAGTATAAGAGTCTCTATTCTCTAGACTTACTTTATTATTGGCTTACTTTAAAAATGATTAGTATAAGGATTATTGGATATTAATAGAGTACATGGATGTATGAAGCTCAATTTTTGGAAGGTGTTGTATCTTTCTAATTTATCATAAATAAGAAAGATACATGTAAGGCCTATTTCTTCTTTTCCCTACAGGGGATGACTCTATTTTATTTTATTGAGCGTATTCCATTTTGCTCTATGTCCATGGCCCTCCAGCCTTTTTACTATTCAGCTATGTCTGGGTCATTGGTACAGTATAAAAATGTTAAAAAATTTATAGTAATTTATATATTTTTTATACTTACCAATGACCCAGACGGGGATGGCCCTCCCAGGAGTTGGGAACTCTTGCCTCCCCGCTGAGTACATAGCGCTTACCAGGCACTGGTTATTAGAATGATAAATGGCGCCAATTTCGGAACGTCCTTGACACTGCGCATGCGCAGTAGGGGCGAAGTGTGGAGGGCCTTTCAGGACATGTTTTCTTTAGTTTTAGATGCAAATTTTGGGGATTGGGGGGCAAAATTTGTGTTTGGCCCTATATTTTAAGAGTTAGCACCAGCTATGTCTGGGTCATTGGTAAGTATAAAAAATATATAAATTACTATAAATTTTTTAACTTTTCACAACTAGAGCCTTATCTGGGAATTTCTGAAGAGACATTTTGTAACCTGTAGTGAACTGAATTAACAAGGTTTGGGTATTTGGTGCTCAGAGTATTGATTTCTGCCCAGACTAAACTTGGACAGTTAGGCTGCAAGTTAATTTTGAGTGTTGTGTGTCCTTGTAAGGATGTACCACACCAAAAATTAACTTACAGCCATGCCTCCAATGTTTGGGCTGGGTGTGCCCATTACAATAGTTTCTGGGTAGATGTGTTGCACTTTCCCCAATTTTTGTTAGCCCCTGCATAAGAGCTGGGAGGTTTTTATTTTCTGATATGGTCTTGGTTTGATTTCAGGAAAACCCCTTGATTTCGGTCAAGTTTTTCTACATGTTAACAACATAATAATAAATAACACTAAAGGCTCCGTAACTTTGAAAGAAATCTCTAATAATATGATACCCAGGGGGTCGATTTAGTTTTTAGCTCAACTTGATAAAGTCAAGATAAGCTATTGCCATCATGCGTGCAGAAGTCTGTTAGTCTGTCAGTCTGTCAGTCTGTCAGTCTGTTCACATTTGCTTTGACACAGGCTACACCCTGTAGATCTTATCCGATCATCAGATTTCATTGGAACTCGGTAGGATAACTTGGTATGGTATCTACATGAGACTGTCCTATTTTGGTCATGATTGGTCAACCGTGACCACCAAACCATCACATGAAATAGATTCCTTTAGAAAAGTCTACAAGTTATATTTATGAAGGGATTTCATTGTAATTTGGTAGAACGACTTGTTTTGGAATGATTTTACTGCAACTTGGTAACTTTGGTTGACATACATTAACTCTGAGGGCCACATTAACCCAAGCCTCAGTTCTTTAGTACAGTCTACACCTCAAATGATTCTTATTGAAAACATAGCATACAGGGAACAGAAATTAACATATTCTCAATTATCACATTTCTTGTCTTATTTCATAATCCTTTCATAAATATTGAACATTATCCTTTTCCTCAGACACTACACACGGTCAAGTTAAGCTACAGGGTCATTGACACCTTCATTAGCCCTTTACTCAACGGAAAGGCCAAAACCGGCCAGCGCTGTTCTCAAAAATCATCAGTTAATTTTCATCATTTTTTTCATTTTTTGTCTCAAAAACATAGGTTATGACCTCTCATTGGAACGAGCTCGTCGAGATCATTCCAATGAGGGGTCATAACCTATGTTGTTGAGTCAAAAAATGAAAAAAATTAGTTGTTCAAGAATTTTTTTTTTGCAAGTGTCGTCTGCTTTTCATGTTAGGTAAAGCGTTAAAAAATTAATAGTAGTTTTCTAACTTGGATAAACTACAAAGAGCCCTGTCTGTAAGTATCTCTATTAGGTTCAACCTAATGTCTCTTTGATCATTAATAGGGGTTCTAGAGGATCAGCTTGGTTAACCAATGAATAGAGAGTAATCGCTTGACTGGACTGGTTACGTGAAATAATTCATGAAAGGTGAGGGACGTTGTACAAACACGAATGCGCACAAGTGTTTTACAATATAGTCCCTCGCCTCGAATGAATTATTTCATGTAACCAGTCCAGTCAAGCGATTATTCTGTTTATTACTTTACATTATTAACGATAATTATATTATCTAACCCTTTACCTTATGTAACAGCCAAAAATGGCCAGCGCTATTCTCAAAACACGCCAATTAATTTTGATTATTTTTTTCATTTTTTGTCTCTAAAACATAGGTTATGACCCCTCATTGGAACGAGCTTGTTGAAGCTTGTTCCAATGAGGGGTCATAACCTATGTTTTTGAGACAAAAAATGAAAATATTAGTTATTCAAGAATTTTTTTTGCAAGTGTCGTCTGCTTTTCATGTCAGGTAAAGGGTTAAAAAAGCAAAACAAAACAATATAGTCCCCATTACACCCACGGTAAAGCGTCTTCATTTGCGCACATGGATATATGACACAATTGTTGATTGCATAATTCACTTGTGAAGTTATTGTTATTATCAAACCCGGAAATCCCAGTAAATCACACTTTGGAAAGTAATAAATAAAGTTCATCTAATATATGTTATGTTGTCATTGTCACGGTTTCTCCCTTATTGACTAGTACAGTGGCCGAGTCAATAAAGGAGAAAATGTGACGATGAGAACACGATGCATTCAGCCCTTTGCCAGATAGACTACAGTACTGTGATCACAAAAGCGGACACCAAATCGTGGCGCGTTCCCGACACGGTCGCGATTGAGGTGACAGACAAGAAAAAAACCTTATCGACAGAAGCGCGGCTAAAGCAAAACGCAATCTCCATTCCTTCGATTGGATTTTCGCCGAGATTTTTCGCGAACGTCGACAGCGCCGCGATTTGTCGGAAGGAACAGTCCGAACTGCATGTGCACAAATGTAACTGGTTTGTAATGTTAATGTACATGTAGACCTAACCAATGTATCGAGTTGTTATATATTCTAAAAAAGGGTCAAATTCAACACTTCCCAGATGTTGCGATTGCCCACACCCCAACATTAATCATAACATAAATTCATAATCGTATTCATCTGAATTTGAAAATCGTGATAAACATGGACAGACACCCCCGCTCCACTCACTATGTCTTTCACCACTCCCTCTCTTTTTGTTGTCCCCCCGATCTGACATTGTGTAGGCAGCACCCTCCAATCTAAACTTAATTTGTACTTTCAGTTTCACGCATTTCACCACAATCTGTCGTTTGGGGTGAATACAATATCGTCGTGACCAACTTTTCTCTCCGTTAGAAATTCAAGAGTTTTGTTGGTTGTTGGGATCTTAAAAAATAAAAAAACGATATTTTATCCCTTTAATTATCAAAATGACTGACATCACATGAACACATTTGTATTTTAAGAAGCATGTGAAGCGTCAATTTTTCGGACTTTTGGGTACATGGCGGTTTTTAATGGCGAAAGTACCAATTCGTTATCAAGTCAATTTGTAGTCAGTTTGGTTATGGATATTGAGCCGCAAAATATTCATCCAGGTCAATTCAATCCTTTTAAGCCCCCCCCCCCCCCCCTGTACATACACCTCCCTCCCGAGTGATGCATTACCCTTGCCCCCCCACCACGTCACATCGATTCTCTTGCAATGGAGGGCTGTAGTCCCGGCCTCATGTGCCTATGCTTCTTCCAAAAAAAAAATTGACACCACCCCACCCATCATAAACGAGCTATATGTATTCCGTGGTTCTGATTAAACCTGCTTTTACAGTGTGTGTGTGTGTGTGGGGGGTCTTTTGGCGGGGGGAGGGGGGGAGAGGGATAACCAGCTCGATATATTATGCCACATGCATATCCGATGGTCATAGCCCTGAGGTGGGTGTGGCCTTCCCGCTGGTGGAGCTTCGATGGAATTGTAGATCAGTCCTACTTCACTATTTTTTAAAGTGCGAAGTCTCGGACGGAACTTTTATTTATTTAACTGCAGGGGATGTACATGTAAATATACCAGGTGCACAGTCAGGGGATGGGGGGGGGGGTCTTGCATGAAGTCAATGTTTTTTGGTGGGGGAACAACAACACTGAATTTGACTGGTTATCCCCCCTCCCTCCGCCGGTCTTCTACACATGATATTGCAGACTCTAGGCTGCGTGCCTGAAAAAGACTTCGGATTTGGACCAGGACCGTGACGTGAACCACCAACATTAGCATTGTTGATGCAGTGCTCGACTCTGCATGTTCATGATTCACAATTGCCATAATTTGCCTACAGTACACACTGAATGGCTAGGATTAGAAGAGGGATAAGTACTGGATGATTGGGGGCGCGGTGGCTCAGTAGGTCGAGGTGCAGGCTGCAGGCCAAGAGGTCCTCTGTTCAAATCCCACCTGCGGCAACCGCGTTGTGTCCTTGGGCAAGACACTTCACCCCCATTGCCCACGTGGGGGCATGGTGGCATTGTGTACTGAGGTGTACTGCACGTCGATGGTGCATCTGTCTTCAACCAATGCTAACCCTGCTTGTGTGGAGCTGACAGTTGCCCGCCGTTGCTTGGTGGTTCTCTCTGGGTACTCCGGCTTCCTCCACCCATAAAACTGTCATGGTCATGATTAGCCATTGTGACCTTAAACACCAATAAATAAATTGGTTGATTACGACAAAAACACTCATGTAGTCGAGTTTACACTCACACAGTGTGCTCAGGTTCTGTGAAAAAACTTACACTACACTGGAGACATATTTCAACAAATTCGTTTAAAAGCCTCTAGACCGAAATACTAAGTTATGTTACTTTAATTTAACCCAGCGGGGCGAACTGTACGGAGCGAAAAACATTCAAACGATAAAATGTCGGTTTCCTCAAACACGTGTTGTTTGAATGTTGTGAAAAAATAATGCCCTCGTATTTAAAAAATACACTTTCTGGCGTGTTCTTTCATATGATATTCATGAATAAATAGCAAAAATGTACGATCACTGTTTTTCTTTCATTCGAATGCGCTTTTCTTTAACCATTTAACTCGGAAATGCATCTCCGATCAGAATATCGATAAACCCCAAAACATCCGACTTTGTGGTGAGAGAACGTCCAACCGTAAAATTGGCTTTTGACTGATTTCTGATGTTGGGTAAAGAACTTCTGTTTGAAGTAATTTGGATATCGCTGATGGATATGGTCGCCTTTTTCCTTTTTATTTGTTTATAATAATTTTACCAATTGACAGTAATATTTCTATCGACTCCCAGACGGTGGCAAGGGGGGGGGGGGGGGGGGGGGGGGCAACCCCCACTTTTGAAAATGGAAGTAGTTTTAATTATTTAATTATTTGTTAACCCTTGGCTGCATCCAATGGTAGGTTAAACATATAGTTCTGTAAAAAGCTCAGCCAAGTGTAACTGAAGAAAATCCTTTTTTTTTGCATCAACTTAATTATAGCTCAGGTCGTGAGCTCTCATTTGACCGAGCGCATTCCAGTTAGGAGGCGCGAGACATGTTTGTTTTTTCAGGAAATCATTTTTTAAAAAAATAATTGAATCTGCCTAGGGATCGGGCCATCACTTTCTGAATTTAAAAAAAAATTAAGCCTATATGATTTCATTTTCATTTTAACCGAAACTCGGGGCAAAGTTGGCCAGTTTGGCTACACCAAACTACATGTGTATATTGGAGGACGTTTTTTGGGGGGAGGACTTATCCTGCTGAATCCTTCATGACATTCATTGATGGACCTTGAAATACTCTGCTTCTCTTAGCTACCAGGGATTTCGCAAGGTACCATATTGGCTATATTTCCATAAAATAAAAGACGGGTGGAGTTAAGACTGCAGGCTGAATACTTTTCGTTCTCAGTTTGACGCGTTGAGGATTTACCCGCACAGACCAGGTCTATTCTTATGATAGTGTTCACTTGTTCACATCTATTTACATCTCCGCACACTTTTCTTTCAAAATTTTTACTTTTGTCGATTTGAAAAGGGGGCGAGTCGGAAAATATCTTCAGGTTTGTAACTCGACTGGATTTTGTTGCTTTTTTTTAATTGCGACATACGAATACATCGAACAAATCTTAGAATGTACGATCCATTCATGCCAAACTTTGAAGTTTTCACCACCGAGGAATACATGTAACAAATCATCTCACAATGTATTGGTGTTTCCGTTGCGATTTTCTCTTGATTCTACCTAAATTTTGTCTCCATTCTTTCTCCATTCTGCCGCATTTTATCGACAGAACCGCGATTCTCAATTGTGATGGAACCGAAGCCGGATTGAGAGCCGATCGACTAAAAGACCACTTTTGTGATCACAGTACTGTAAGTGAAAGGAGGCCATAGGGGCCAGCCATTTCTCTTCCAGTAAGATAGTTTGGTCAGTTTATGCACAGACACAGTAAAAGCGTTAGACTGGTTTTTGTTTGGTGTTGTGGTTAATTTTTATACGCCCGTTTAAAAAATGGTCGTATTATGTTATCAGTCTGTCTGTCTGTCCGGGCCAACATTGGGAGTTTAGGGAGATTTTATTATTAGGGGCTACCTCCAAATTAAGGTAGTGTTAGGGTTAGGAGTGGGGTGGGGTGGGGTGGGGTTAGGGTTAGGGGTAGCCCAGAGTAGGGCTTAAGGTTGGGGAGGGTTAGGTCCGGGGGGGGGTAGGGTTAGGGGTGGGGTTTTAGTTTTAGTAGCCCCTAAACCGAAAAATAGCTCTTAATCCTATTGGTTTGGCTAGGGTGGGGTTAGGGTAGGGGTAGCCCCTGAGTAGGGCTTAAGGTTGGTGGTTAGGTCCTGGGGGGGTAGGTTAGGGGTGGGGTTTTAGTTTTAGTAGCAGGGTGGGGTAGGGTTAGGGTTTGGTTTTGGGGTGGAGGGGTGGGGTTAGGGTTAAATGTAAGTTCTAGGTAGGGGTTCTGGTAAAATAAAGTTTTGGACATACAAAATGTTTTTTGGTAGCCCATAAACCCGAAATGTTGGACCGTCCGCCTGTCCGTCTGTCTGTCCATAAACAATTTGGTTTCCGTTCATTTAAAGTCAAATGCCTCTACGGATCGACATCAAACTTTCAGAAGTTGTTTTTAGCATTAAAATACAGGTCAAGTTCGATATTGGTGTTTCTCAGTCCATCTGCTGCAGAGATATGGCCCTTTGAAAACACAATTTTTCTAAAAAAATTGGTTTCTGTTCATTTAAAGTCAAACGCCTTGACAGATCGACATCAAACTTTCAGAAGTTGTTTTTAGTAATAAAATACAGATCAAGTTCGATATTGGTGTTTCTCAGTCCATCCGCTGTAGAGTTATGGCCCTTTGAAAACATAATTTTTCTAAAAAAATTGGTTTTCGTTCATTTAAAGTCGAACGCCTTGACGGATCGACATCAGACTTTCAGATGTTGTTTGTAGCAATAAAATACAGGTCAAGTTCGATATTGGTGTTTCTCAGTCCATCCGCTGCAGAGTTATGGCCCTTTGAAACCACAATTTTTGAAAAAAAATGGTTTCCATTCATTTAAAGCCGAACGCCTTGACGGATTGACACCAAATTTTTCAGATGTTGATTTTATACACCCGTTTGAAAAACTGGACGTATTATGTGAATGGTCTCTCCACCGTCTGTCTGTCTGTCTGTCTGTCCATGGACACATTTCGTTTCCGAACGATAACTTTAGTTGTAATGGATTGAGCTGAGTTAAATTTGGCATGTGGATTTAGTATGACAAAATACAGGATGGGTTCGATTTCCGTTTCTAGCAGCCCATTTGCAGTAGAGTTATGGCCCTTTATTTATGTTCATTTAGCCCAAATTTTCGTTTCCGGACGATAACTTTAGTTTGCCTTGACCGATTTATTTCAAATTTTCAGTTTTTTATTTTTGACCACAAAATACAGCTAAAGTTCACTTGTGACCACAATCGCATATACTTTTCCAGAGTTAACCCCTTGAATGATTGCAAATTTGTGGATTTTGTGGTTTCCGGATGATAACTTTAATTTGCCTTGACCGATGTTTTTCAAATTCTCAGATTTTGTTTTTGACCACAAAGCACAGCTCAAGTTCACCTTTGGCCATAATGTATCGTTCCATAGTTATTCCCCTTGAATGATTGCAAATTTGTGAATTATGTGGTTTCCAGATGATAACTTTAGTTTGCCTTGACTAATTTGTTTCAAATTCTCAGGTTTTGTTTATGACCACAAAGCACAGCTCAGGTTCACTTTCGGCCAAAATCGCATGTACCTTTCCAGAGGTATTCCTCTTGAATTTGTGCATTTTGTGTTTTCCAGATTATAACTTTAGTATGGCCTAACTGTTGGACATAGAATGCATCAAATATTTGGTTTCCGGATGATAACTTTTATTATTTTTTTTCCGATTGGTTCCAAACTTGGTATGTTGTTTAATCACAACAAAATACAGGTCAAGTTCGAATGTGGGGTTGGTCCAAACAATTTTCACCCTCACCCCCATCCTTACCCCAACCCTTCAAAAATACAAAACGGGTGTATATTGTCCCGCTACGCGGTGCTCTTGTTCTGGTTTGCCACCAAAACCGGAACCAATCTGGAAACTCCCCAATCTGCCCAGCTCTGTTTTGGCCTTTCCACACATTTTTGAGCCACAGCATCTATGTGGGCTACTAAATAACATATAGTAGTTAAACACTGCCTGACTTGTTTAGAATTATGGAAGTTTTCTTTAACCCTCTACCTAATGAATCGGCTGTATCTGTCCATGGAATTTACAAATTCAGCATTTGAAATAAAAGAAATTTCAACAAAACTATATTATGTGACCTCTCATTGGGATGAGCTCATCGAGCTCCTTCCTGTGATGGGTTACATGATATGGTTTTGTTTTAAATATTTGAAAATTTAAAAAAAAAATAATTAAAATAACAAAACTTGATACCATGTGTGTTGGGTAAAGGGTTAAAATTCTACAATTCGACCTTTCAACCCAGTATGCATACTTTTATTAGGGTACATACTAGTACAAGTCTTGGAAATACACAACGACACGTGCGTGTGAATGGCCATGAGTTAATTGATATGGCACTCATGCCAGCATGGAAGGATAAAACGCTCAGACCTCAAGTTTTATCTTTCCACGATGGCACAAGTGCCATATCGATTAACCCGTTCACATGCATATGTCTCTCTGTGTTTATTAAATGCCTTCCCATCTACAAAAACAATTATTAGAAGGGCACACCACAATTCATTTGACAACTGTCAACAAAAGGAACACATTTTATTGCCAACCAAATTTGCGAGCGGAACCTGTGTTACTATTTCGTCCCCTGAGTTCCAATACTGTATGTTCTATGTGCCTACTGACAGCCTACTGGCTCATAGAACACATTGGAACTCAGGGGATGATTTTTAGCTATGACCAGGGATTCAAATTGTCATTGCGGTGCACAGTTTGTAGCAAATTCCAGTTAAATTTCGCTTCTATTTAAAAATAGTCTGTCGACAACTTCTGTTCATCACATGTGTGCAGAACGGATTTTCATTTTCCTTGTGGTTTAGTTTTGCTGTAGATGGGGATTTCATAGAACAGGTGTGTAATAAAGGTTATGGAAATCAAACAATATTATTCCTGATCTGGTGATATTTTTGCTTCTTGTTTGGAAAAGTCATGGATATTTCCCCCAAAATGTAACATGAATATTAAACAAGCTAGAAACGCGGTCAAAAAACATCGAGAAGTTTGTGCCGGCATGAAGAATGCGAATTGCAAAAGTCTTTAGGATTTATATATTAAACATTGCGTATTATTATATCAGTTCTTTAATTCTGTGTTATATGCCCAGGACTTTTCCATGACCCAGATGCTCGAAAAATTCCACTTTCATTTCCAGATTTGCCCCTGAAATCTCATTAAAGTTTTGGAAAATTCTCATGAAATCCTTGAGAAGTAATGGAATTTTATCTTCAGAAAAGAGTATGACCCCTGTTTTTTGTTCAAAGAAATTTGGTTGTTTAAACAATAAATCGATAGTGGGGATCAGTAACAGCTATATCCAGAATTTTATATTGAAAATTTTGAAAAATGCGAGATTCAAAATTTCAACTTGTCTGTCATATGAGGAATTATGTTATATTTTATGATTTAAATTTCACATTCTGGTTCACTCTAAACAAGCTATTAATTGAAAGTAGAATATATTTCATTTTTGGAATTCACTAAAAAAAAATTCCACAATTCATTCCAATGCTTAGAATAGTACTGGCTGGGTTTGACCATTACGTTGTGTAAAGAGTTGAAAAAGATGAGATTCACACCAAGGCTGTACAGTGTACAGGGTTAGTTACTCCGTTAATAATGAAAATGTTTTATAACCAGAAAGTGTGACTAACCCTGTGCATTGCACAGGGTTAGTCACACTTTCTGGTTATAAAAAATTGGTAACTGCCATATCACCCACTACATGAAAATATACACTGATTAAGGCTGTAAAAATTCACAGTGTTAGTTGGTTGCTTGTTACATAGGGTGCAGGATTTAAGGAAGTAATGGAAATACTTATACTGGATTGTGGAAATTTGTTTTTAAGTGTATTCCAAAAATGAAAACATAATCTATTTTCAATTAATAGCTTGTTTCTAATGGCACATTATGATGAATAAAATAAATGGAAATAGAAATTGAATAACATATATTTATTTTCTTCTTTAATTCACTTGTATTCTCAAATCAATTTCAAATGTGGCAGTCTTAGTTTTGTACATCTCTCCTGTAAACTGGTCAATACTGGAAAGTGCCCAAAATGGTTTGCAGGCCCAGGAAACTCCTGTAAAAAGTGCTATTTTTCTGGTCATAATCTTGGAAAACCCAACATTATTGTTGTGGTGGCGGTTACAAAATGTGCACCTTTCACGTGACACTTTATCCATTCTCTGCCGTGAATTTGTGAATGGAAAGCATTGTGAAAATCTGTGTTCAAAATGGAATAAACAAACATTTGGTAAGGCCCCACAAAGTACATCTTCTGTTAACTCAGGCCATTTTTTGTAAAATTGCATGTGGGCGGGCATTGCAAAGCCTTGCTGCACTCAAGGGACAAATTCATCAATTTTATTAACTTGGGTAAAATATCCAACATAAACGATTTAATTTTTAATTTTTTTTTAAGTTTGCATTGGTTATAAAAAGGATAGCATGCAGCAGCCGTAGGACCATGTGGGAGGGCCTGAGAAACAAATTTATTACTTTTTTAGGCTTAACCATGAAGATATGTAACACTTTGCATTTTTTTACAGATTGGAGAATTGAAGGAAGCAAGAAAACTGGCATCAGTTATTACATCAAAAGGTGCAGCTTTGTATGATTATCTTGGCAAAGAAGTAGATCTCAGGGTGAGATTTATACTTATATCACGACTTAAAATCTGTCCCAACTCACGAGAATCGGTTTTGGTTCTCACAAACTCCTTCCTTGAGAATCAATTTTCTGTTTTTAAATAATTGAGAACAGGAAAATACTCTTTATATCTTTGGGACTGTAACCAACACATTTTGCATAGTTAAAATCAAACCTCATATTAAGATATCTGCCAAAGTTTAACCCCCTGCACACTGATGTCAAAATATCCAGATTTCAAGTAGCCATTTTTCCCCATAATGCAACTGGGAATTTAACCAATTCAATCTTGTTTGACAGAGCTCATTGAGCTCTGTCAAACAAGATTGAATTGGTTAAATTTCTGGTTGCATTATGGGAAAAATTTGCACCCTGAACTTTAGATATTTTGACATCAGTGTGCAGGGGGTTAAACCCTTAACTGGTAGAGTGCTGGAAGCCCATATTTGGGCTTTATTCTGAAGTGCAGGTGCCACAACTTGAAGGCTCATATTCAGTGGATATGCTTTGTATTTTCTTTAAAATGATTTTATTTAGTCTGTAAGGGTTTGCCTTGTTACAATTTATGGGAGAGTGCCCATTGGCACTCTCCCATAAATTGTAACAAGGCAATGACATGTGTACAAGATTTGATGGCCAAAAATAATTTAGCACTCTACCAGTTAAAGGCCTAGATCACTGATTGGTGAGTTTCTTGTCTTGTATGTCCATGTAGAACATAGTTTCCATCATACAGGATGATGGTGGTCTTCCTGTTGGTTGTTCCAGTACTGTAGCAGTGGTTTCTAGTGAAGTCTTGGCTGTCTATTCGGGCAGCCAAGACTTCAGTAGATACCACTTCTAAGGAAGGCATAGTGTTACCTTACTGTGGGAGAGTAAAAGATAAGGAAAATTCTCCAGTCCTTTAAGGACAATGTCGGGTGCACGGTGACTCAGTAGGTAGAGGTGCAGGCTGCAAGCCGAGAGGTCCTCAGTTCAAATCCCACCTGCGGTAACAGCATTGTGTCCTTTGGCAAGACACTTCACCCCTAATGCCCACGTGGGGGCACAGTGGCCAATGTGTACTAAGGCGTATTGCCCATCAGTGGTGCACTTGTCTTTAACCAGCACTAACACTGCTTGTGTGGAGTTAGTATGTTGGGGAGCTGGCAGTTGCTCGCTGTTGCTTGGTGGTTCTCTCCAGGTACTCCAGGCTCCTCCACCTGTAAAACTGTCGTAGTCATGATTAGCCATTGTGCAGAAATATGCGACCTTAAAACACCTACAAGTGAAACAAATGAAAATTTTGTGAGAATCAAAGTTGATTCTCATTGTTTTCTGTGCAAGAATCCCTTGCGAGAATTGATTCTGATATTTTTATACTGTACCAATGACCCAGACTTAGCTGGTGCTAACTCCACAAAAAACCAGGGCCAAACACAAATTTTGCCCCCCAATCCCCAAAATTTGCATCCAAAACAAAAAGAAATCATGTCCTAAAGGACCTCCATAGTACGACTCTACTGCGCATGCGCAGTGACGCAGTCGTCCCGAAATTGGCGCCAAATATCATTCTCTGTTTGGCCCTTCATCAGTCAACATCTCACTGATCTTTGTGCTTGTAAATCTCAGTTTAAAGGATGCCAGACACGTAATTCTTGGAGAAAATGTGATTCTAAGGAGGATAGAAGGAGGAGAGGAAAAAAGAAGTGGCAAAAAATAATCAGGGCTGTACTTAAAATTTTTTGTTGAAATTATGTTAAGTTGCCTATTTTCGAGGCAAACGCCTCTTGTTGTCATTCTTGCTAATTGTTGCACTGCTTATTCAGTGTTTCCTCTCCCCTAACCTTCTAAAGTCCCCCCTTGCAATTCTCCCATGCTTTTGGCATATTTTTGAGAAGTTTCATTTCTAAAACTTCCCTGGGAGAGTTGCTTGGTTACAGAATGTTTTCTGTTATTTTCCCCATAGTTACGTTTTCACCCATGGGTGTATAACGTTTGTGTTCTGCATCTTCCATCTGATGTTCTGCAGATTCTCCCCTGGGAGTCTCTGTTTTGCATCAGATAGAGTGTAATTGATGACTGATTCCGGGCCAGTTTTTTCAGTGCCTGGAGTCATGTTTTCTTCTGTGTTTACACTGTTTGTTTTCATTGGCAACAGCCTTTTTTGAGGGGGGCTGTTTGCCTTTGAGGTAGTTTATCTCATTATAAGATACATTTATATTATCCGAAAGTGTCTCATTAATTATTTTATATAATTTTAAAATTTTTGACCACACTTTGCCATCGGATCCATCGGGGCTCAACGTTACTTTTCAGCAACTTGGGCTTCTCTGAAAAAATATTTTTTCAAAATTATTTTGTTTTGCAATTGTTTTTTCATTTATTAATGGATCATGTTATTATGTATCTTTGTGTCAGGGGTTTTTGCGAGTAACTAGGACTTATTGTTGTTCTTTCACAATGAAGGGAACTTGTTCAAATTGTAATAGGAAGAAATCTTCCTCTGACTTTCATGATTATTGCATTAATTGTAGTCAGTGTTCTCGCATTAATCCCTGTCCTGTATGTGAACATTGGGATGAGAAACATTGGAAACGTGTGTCACGATATGTTGTTTCTGGAGAAAGAGCGATGCCGGCTCTTTCTCCACAAGGTCACTCTACTCTCTCAGTTTCTATTTCAGAGGAACCAGAACAGGGTGATGTTTCCATGTTATCTTCTTCAAGTGTGCGTCCGTCGTCACAAATAAATACAGAGCTAGCGGCAAAAGTGCTCATGGAGATTAGACAAATGTCGTCCGCTAGCTCGCCCGGTGTAGCGTCCATTCACCGAATGGTTCGGCAGCCGGGTTCGTCCGATGCGGTCCAAGAGGAAATTTTGGGTGATGCGAGCACTATAAAAATAATAGATGCACACCGAGTGACGGCGGATAGTGAACGAGAACGGAGGAAGCCTTTTAGTCCGGTTCCTAGCTCGTCCAGGTCCAGCCGGGCCGCGAGCGAGAGAGGCCCCTCTCTCGTACAACAACATCTGGGACCAGATGTTGTGGTACAAAATGTGTCTTTAGCGGAGCATACGTCCGTCGCTCGGGACGCTCCGTTGTATAAGCAGTCCGCAGAGACTGTTAAGGCTTCCTCTTCTCGCCGGCGCACACGACCGCACCTTGGCTGCGTGACCTCCGATATTTTGCCAGCTTCGCCGATGAAGGATTCTTCGGCGACCAGGTCACACCATCCGGCAGCCAGGGATTCGAGACCGATGGACTCCGGACGTTCGCATAGGAAAAGTATGCGGGAGCCATCTGATGCGGAGCTGCCCTCGGCAAAGCAGCGAAAGACCGCTCCTCCGCAGGTCTCGACGTCGGACATTCTAGTGCAGATAGCACAGCTTATCGCAGCATCCCAGCAGCCGACAGAGACGGTGTCGGATCGAGAATTATCCGACGGCGCTGGGTCGGTACGCTCCGCCGAAGCATCGGGGGCGGACGACCGGGAACATCGGGAGGTCCGACCGGATGGTGAAAGGGATACGGATGAATTGGAGCTATCCCTTTCGGAACAACACAAAGCTGCCGTGGACTTCATCCGGCACTTTCTTCCTCAAGTTGTTCCGTCGGGCCAGACTGCTGCGCTTCCGGACAGGAGAATTATAGCGTCATTGGACTCTGATTTTTTCGAGCGGTTCAGGGACATCGCTCCCGAGTTTCCGTCGCAGTCCAATAATGTTGCAAGAACATTTGAATTATTGAACGACGCTATTTTTAAACTTGCTTCCAGGACGGGGAAAGCAGGCTTCTTGTCCGCAAATACTCTCAACCTGCCTTTCATTAATGCAAGGAATAAATTCTACACGGCAGGTCAGGGTATACCGAGAGTTCCTCTGCGTATGGACGACGAGGCGGAAGACTTAGAGCAATCATTACCGTCGTCAGCTTCTATTCCAACCGCAGTGTTGGAAACAGCTATTGCGTCTAACAGAGCCAATTTAGATGCCTTATCTTACGCAGATCACCTTACGAAGGCGTTATCACTGCGTCTTCAAGGGGAAGAGTTTCAGGATATACAATCCTCCTTAAGACTTCTTTCAAGGGCAGTAGCTTATTCCACGTGTAACTCCGCCCTTTCAGTGGCAAATCTGGAGTTGGTTAGACGTGACGCAGCCCTGTCTACATCCACACTAGTGGATTCTAAGGTGAAGAACTCTCTTAGAGTCGCTTCGGTCTCAGGAGATCTTCTCTTTGACGGCAAGCTTTCCGCTATTTATGATAATATTAAAAAGAAAGCTAGTGATTCTCTGTTGTTTAGATCCGCTCCTAAAAGGTCGGATACAGCAGACACGAATAAGGCGGGCACTTCTGGGTCTTATCCGCCCAAGAGAGGTTCCTATAGAGGTTCCGGTGCGTCCTCTAGCTCTTATTCGAGAGACCGTCAGGATAGCGACTCTCGTTCGGGACGTCCTTCAGGCCGGGACAATCGGTCGGACGCCCCGAGGTCGACGAGGCGAGGTGCGGGTCGTGGAAGACGTGGTTTCTCCTACCGCAGGCCTCGCAGATCCAGGAGGTGATGGCTCAAACCTCTATCGCGTTCCGGTTGGCGGAAGGTTGTCGAGTTTTTCTCAAGAGTGGGCGTCGATTACGGACGACCCGTGGGTGAGAGGAGTGACTTCGGAAGGTCTAAAGATATCCTTCAAACGAAAGCCTCCATTAACTCGAAGTCCAAAGTGGACTCATCTTCCGTCAAACCCTCAGAAAAGAGACGCTCTGCTATCAGAGGTGCAGTCTCTTTTAATGAAGAACGCGGTAGAGGTCGTAGAAAACCAGGAATCGCTGGGATTCTACAGCCATCTGTTTCTGGTTCCGAAACCAGACGGCTCGTTCTGTCCAGTCATAGATTTGAGCTGGATAAACAAGCTGATCGTCGCTCCGAAGTTTTATATGGAGACGATTCGATCGGTCAGAGCGAGTATTCGGGTGAACGATTATGCAACGAGCATAGATCTCAAAGATGCGTACTTTCACGTCATGGTACATCCGACATTCCGAAAGTATCTACGCTTCGCAGTCCTAGGAGTGGTGTATCAGTTCCGGGCCATGTGCTTCGGATTGAATCTAGCACCCTGGGCTTTCACTCGGGTAATGAACTCGGTAATGATCTACTTCCGAGCTCATTCGTCTGCGGTAACGTCGGCCTACCTGGACGACATTCTTCAGAGGTACGGCAACGAGTTAACGCTTCAGAACGATGTTCAGAATCTTCTTCTATTGCTCCGACGTCTCGGTTTCATAGTAAACGAGGAGAAGTCGGATCTGGTGCCGTCCAAGTCATTCACTCATCTGGGAATGAGCTTCGAGACGCACAACAATCTCGTTCGTCTGCCGTTAACCAGAGCGAAATTAGTCAGTTGTTACGCTCGCTATTGTCTGAATACAGACAAAGTCACGGCGAGAGAATTTATGAGACTGATAGGTCTGTGCGGAGCCGCCGCGGATCTCATTCCGATGGGACGGCTACGCACACGGCCTCTTCAAATTTTCCTGACTCAGAATTGGAGTGTGAAAATTCATTCGCTCGATGTAGACGTTCTCTTGTCAGATCAAGTGAAACAAGAGATTCAGACTTGGGCAAACATTCAGTGGTTAACTCAAGGAGTTCCGCTGCAGTTGCCGGATCCGAGTTTTACCATTATGACGGATGCCAGTCAAACAGGTTGGGGTGCATCATTAATCCCAACGGATTCGAGATGCCAGGGTCTTTGGGATCCGCAATTCCTGTGCAAGCACATAAACATCAAGGAAATGATGTCAATTTGGCTTGCGTTACGTCACTGGATGGACATTATTCACGATGCTCATGTCCAAATCCTATCCGACAATACGACAGTAGTGGCGTATATACGGAATCAGGGAGGCACTCATTCAGTTCCGTTGTTCAATCTAACGGAAAGAATCCTTCTGTTTGCGTTGGAACATCACGTTCTTCTTTCGGTCCGTCACATACCGGGTCGTCTGAATGTACTAGCAGACTCCCTTTCACGAAAGGGTCGCTTGTTGCCGTCGGAGTGGACTCTCAACAAACAAGTATTCAATCAGATTTGCTACCAATGGGAACGGCCAATGATAGACTTATTTGCGACACATCTCAACAATCAGTTGCAGACGTATGTGTCCCCGTGTCCGGATCCAAGAGCATTTGCAGTAGACGCTCTATCGATCCCTTGGGACGGAATGATAGGATATGCGTATCCTCCAGCGCCGTTAATTCAACAAGTATTGCTAAAGATAAAACAATCTCAATGCAAGACTCTGTCGCCACAGAGACCATGGATAAATCTACTCAGGTGTCTGTTGTGGGACCTACCGCGAAAGCTTCCTCCACGAGAGGATCTTCTTTGGCAGGGGAAATCGCGCCAACTACATCACAACCCGCAAGGTCTCAACCTTCACGTTTTTCCGTTGTGCGGTCCTTCTTGCATGGCAAGCACTTTACAGGACGAGCAGTGGACGCGATTTCTAACTGTAGGAGGACCTCCTCTTCGCTAAACTATGCGGCTAAGTGGAAGGTTTTTCGTCGTTGGTGTAGGGATCATTCTGTTGATATATTTGATCCCTCTATACCAGACATTGCTAACTTTCTAGTATACTTGTTTGACGAAATCAAACTGCAACCTGTTACTATAAAGGGTTATAGATCTATGTTATCTGATACCTATGCACATCATGATAGTTTACAAATTGGATCTAATGTCTCTTTATCGAAATTGGTTAGAAACTTTTCGATAAATAGACCCAGAACTCTTAGATTAATTCCTAAGTGGAATTTAGCTTGGGTTCTCCTTAAATTGAAGGAAAAGCCATTTGAACCTCTTGGGACAGTAGATTTCAAATTCTTATCTTATAAGACAGCTTTTCTCTTAGCTTTCTCTTCTGCCAGAAGAGTCAGTGAGCTTCATGCACTATCGGTGGATGATTCTCATTATCGTAGTGTTGGGAACACTATCACCTTCACTACTAATGTCGGTTTTTTAGCTAAGAATCAGGCTCCTAATAAATATCCGGAACCTATTGTTATTAAGGCTCTTCCGTCTTCAGACGGGCGTAGGCCTTTACTCTGTCCTGTTAGAGCACTACGTATCTATAAACAGAGATCTCAGTTCATCAGAAAGGGACGGAAACGTTTCTTTCTGTCTTTGATGCCTAATAGAAAGGACATTTCAGTCCATTCTATTGCTAGATGGATTCAGTTAACTATCTGTACTGCGTATGAAGATTTATCTTCTTCTCAGCAGTCTGTGCTTAAGATTTCTGCTCATGAAGTAAGAGCTCTTTCTACTTCCTGGGCTTATGCTAATAGTGTTGCTATTACAGATTTAATGAAGGCTGCTTATTGGTCTCAGCCATCCACATTTACTAATTTTTATCTCAGAAATATTGAGTCCATTTCTGGAGACCTGCATTGTTTAGGTCCGTTATCTGTTGCTCAGAATGTCGTCCACTAAACAGTTGCAACTATAGTTATGCAGGCTTTCTGTTCCGGCAGTGACTCCGTCCGGCTGCCCTCTTCGCTCTGGGCTATTTGACCCAGGGCAAGGGGAAGGGGGGGGGGGGGGGGGGGGGGGGCGGGTGTTCCCTTAGGTCACCTGCTTTATAGTGAAAAGCAAGGGAATGCCTCCTCCAAGACAGTATTTCTGAGTCGCTTCCGGGATGGTTTTAAAGTGTAATATTAATGTTTAATTTCATTCATGTCTTATTTTTAAAGTGTAGCTCGGTGTGAAGCATTTGTATATGTCAAGTGTCAAACGGGCTTTAATATACAATACTCGGACACTTTTAAATGATTATAAAGAGTCTCAATTCTCTGGACTACTTTATTTATTGGCTTGCTTTAAAAATAATTAGTATAAAGGTTATACTGGATGTTAATAGAGAACATGAATGTTATTGTGCTCAATTATTAAGGGTAGTGTATCTTTCTAATTTAAATATTAAATAAGAAAGATACATGTAAAGCCTAATTCTCCTTTTCTCCTTAAGGGGTTACCTCTTTATTTTATAATTGAGCTTATTGGATTTTCCTCTATGTCCTAGGCCCTCCAGCCTGTTTACTATTCAGCTAAGTCTGGGTCATTGGTACAGTATAAAAATGTTAAAAAATTTATAGTAATTTATATATTTTTTATACTTACCAATGACCCAGACGGGGATGGCCCTCCCTGAGTTGGGAACTCTTGCCTCCCCGCTGAGTACATAGCGCTGACCAGGCACTGCCAGTAAGAATGATATTTGGCGCCAATTTCGGGACGACTGCGTCACTGCGCATGCGCAGTAGAGTCGTACTATGGAGGTCCTTTAGGACATGATTTCTTTTTGTTTTGGATGCAAATTTTGGGGATTGGGGGGCAAAATTTGTGTTTGGCCCTGGTTTTTTGTGGAGTTAGCACCAGCTAAGTCTGGGTCATTGGTAAGTATAAAAAATATATAAATTACTATAAATTTTTTAACTTTCACGTTTTTTAAGCCTTTTATATATATTTAATGGAATTCTGTTAACTGAATAGACAGATAGTCAGCTGAGTGTATTCATTATGTGGATATCTGAAGTGTGGTGTGTGGTTAGTTTTCTTTATTCTCTTACAGAAACACTGTAACTTATTTCTTGAAATTCTCAATATAGTGGAACCCTATCAGTTGAATAGCCACTTTGCCACAGAAAATTATTTAATTAACAGGAGTATTCAATTAACCCTTTACCTAACGAATTGACCGCAACCGCCCGCGTAATTTAAAAATTAAGCAGTTGAAAGAAATTTTTTTTTTTTTAATTTCAACAAAACCATATCATGTGACCCCTCATTGGAACAAGCTCATCGAGCTCGTTCCAATGAGGGATCACATGATATGGTTTTGTTGAATTTTTTTTTAATATTTGAAAAAACAAAAATTAAAATAATAAATTTTGATATTGTCTGCATTGGGTAAAGTGTTAACAGGGATCTGGTCACTTTTCTATATTCTGAAGATACAGTGAGCATTTGTTCTATTTTATCTTGTTTGAAAGAGCTCACTAGCTCTGTCAAACAAGATAATGTAGTTAAATACCTGTATTGGACGTATTGTGGCCAAATAGATCTATGAACATGGGGAATTTAGTGATTATCAGGGTAAGTTCTCGACATGTGAAAGATTTTTTATTCAGTTAACAGGAGTATTTTGTTGACAGGGGTTTGATCATTTTCTAGCGATAACTGAGCATTTATTTTTTTATACATGTATCTTGTTTGGAGCTCGGTCAAACAAGATATAATAGATTAAATGATATAATCTATTGAATGCCTGTGTTGGATGTAGTGAGGCCAAAAGGTAAAAAAACAAGGGGAATATGGTGATTTGACACAATACAAGATTGTTACTCATTTAACAAGAGCACACTCTATAACTTACAGTACATGGAGAGTGGATTATAACTAAATCACCCATGGAGTGGACTTATCACCCAAGTTATTACTTTCAAATTTTGTATCCCACATTGACAGGAAGAGGTAGGTGACAGATGATTATGGTAAAAATGAGAATTAAGGCTACTACAACGCAATCGCAACCTGCAGTTGTTCAAGAGAATTTACAGGAGTGCATATGGTCTGAAGTATTTACGAAGCAAAGTGCATCCTTATTGCTAGGAGGATTTTACCGCCCACCAAACAGTTCCCCAGATACATGGGATGTCATATCGGCATCCATTGAAAAAGCCAAAGACACGTCACTTGTCGATTTAATTGTTACGGGCAATTTTAATGACAGCCAACTGGTTCCTTTGAGAGGCGGATTTACTGCATTATTCAATGTTTCTAACCTGAGGCAGCTTGTGGGTGAATCATCCTGTTTTACTGAGTCGTCGGCCACTCTGATAGATCTCTTTGCTGTGACTGACAGTAAATGTGAATGCCCGTGAGGTCCAAGAACCGATTATCCCAGACATGATACGCTATCACTTCCCAGTATCAGTTGACGTTGAGGTTTTAAAATCACCTCCTCTCTCCTTTAAGAGAAGAGTATGCTATATTCTCGGGGCAATTATGAAGCACAAAATGAGACCCTCTCAAATGTTGACTGGAATTCTCTTTTTGATAAGGTATGTCTTGATACTATTGTTTCCAATTTCACAGACAAATTACTCGTTACAGAGTCTAAATATATTCCGAACAAAATTATTACTTCGCCATCGGGTCAGCCGAAATGGATACACAATGAAATTAGACTACTAATTAACCCGGAGGTCCATTGGCTGAAACTTTGCTTGTGCTGGTTATGCTTTGCGGCAAATTTGCAATTATTGCTTGGGTGGAATCTCCACTCTGCGGGTGATTTAGTGATAATACACTCTCCACGTACTCTATATTTTTATACTGTACCAATGACCCAGACATAGCTGGTGCTAACTCTTAAAATATAGGGCCAAACACAAATTTTGCCCCCCAATCCCCAAAATTTGCATCTAAAACTAAAGAAAACATGTCCTGAAAGGCCCTCCACACTTCGCCCCTACTGCGCATGCGCAGTGTCAAGGACGTTCCGAAATTGGCGCCATTAATCATTCTAAGTTTGGCCCTTCATCAGTTAACATCTGACTGATCTTTGTGCTTTTAAATCTCAGTTTAAATGATGCCAGACACATAAATATTAGTGAAATGGTGATTCTAAGGAGGATAGAGAAGGAGGAGAGGAAAAGAATGTGTGACAGAATATTATCAGGGCTGTAACTTAAAATTTTTTAATGAAATTATGTTAAGTTACCTATTTTCAAGGCAGCAGCCATTTTGTTGTCATTCTGATTATTTAGTTACACTGTTTTTTTAAGTGTTTTCCTCTCTCCCTGTCCTTTAAGTCCCCCTTGCTTTTCTCCCATGCTTTTGGCATAGTTTCTGTAATTATTATTACTAAAATTTCTTGGGAGTTTTAGCTGAATAACAGAATGAATTCTGTTCTTTCCCCATGTTTACGTCTTCACCTACGGGTGGTTAGGCGTTGTGTTCTGCATCTACCATCTGATGTTCTGCAGTTTCTTCCCTGGAAGTCTCTGTTTTGCATCAGATAGTGTATTTTTGGTAACTGATTTCGGGCCTGGGTGCCTGGAGTCTTATTTTAGTGTTTTTACACTCATTGTTTACATTTACAACAGCCCTCTGTGTGAGGGGGGGATTTCTAAAAAATAATATCTTTATGTTATTTTAATCATAACTAGATACATTATTATTGTTCGTAAGTGTTGAATAAATTGTTTAAAATATTTTTAAAATTTTTGTCCACACTTAGGCTTGGGATCCATTGGGGCTCAACGTTACTTTTCAGAAACTTGGGCTGTTCTGAAAAAATATTTTTTCAAAATATTTTGATTTCAATTATTTTTTCTATATTAATGGATCATATTATTATTATGTATTTTGATTGCCAGGGGTTAGTGCGAGTACCAGGACTTGTTTTCTTTTCACATTGAAAGGATATTGATCAATTGTTTTAAGAGGAAGTCTTCCTCTGACTTTATTATCATTCTATATGTGATCAGTGTACTCGCATTAACTCCTGTTCTGTATCGTATGATTTCGATGACAATATGGGAAGCGTATGTCACGGTATGTTGTTGGGGATTTGGACACTCCGGTCCTTTCCCCGCAGGGTCACTCTACTTCATCAATTTCTATTTCAGACGATCAAGATTAGGGTGATGTATCTGTGATGTCTTCCAACAGTGTGCCTCCGTCGTCACAATTAATGAAGGGCTAGCGGAAAAGTGCTCATGTAAATACGCCAATTGCCTAAGAGGACCCTAGTAGGTTCGACGGCCTTTGACGTCCGCTAGCTCGCCCGGTGTAGCGTCCATTCACCGAATGGTTCGGCAGCCGGGTTCGTCCGTTGCGGTCTAGAAGGAATTTTGGGGTGATGCGAGCACTATAAATTAACTTAATGCACACCCAGTGACGACGGATCGGAGGGAGAACGCAGGAAGCCTTTTAGTCCGGTTCATAGCTCGTTCCGGTCCATCCGGACGGCAAGCGAGAGAGGCCCCTCTCTCGTTCAACAACATCTGGCCCCAGATGTTGTGGTACAAAATGTGTCGTAAGCGGAGCATACGTCCGTCGCTCGGGACGCTCCGTTGTATAGGCAGTCCGCTGAGACTTCTAAGGCTTCCTCTTCTCGTCAGCGCACACGACTGCACCTTGGCTGCGTGACCGCCGATATATTACCAGCTTCGCCGATCAAGGATTCTTCGGCGACCAGGTCACACCATCCGGTAGCCAGGGACACGAGGCCTGCAGACTCCGGACGTTCGCATAGGAAGTGTGCGGGAGTCAACGTACACGGAGCTTCCGGCGTCAATGCATCGTAAGACCGCTACTGCACAGGCCTCGGGAACGGACGTGCTTTCCTTAATAGCACAGTTTATCGCAGCATCCCAGCATCAACTGAATCTGTCGCATATATTTTATCCGACGATGCTGGGTTGGGACGCTCCGCGGAAGTGGGTACGGACGTCCGAAAGTTTCATCCGGTCCGACGGGATACCGAAAGGGATTCGGAGGATTTCGAGCTTTCCCTTTCGGAACAACATATGCTGTTGTGTATGTCATCTGACTTGGTCTTCTACAGCTTCTTTCGTCGGACCAGAATGCTGCGATGCCGGATAAGAAACTGATAGCGTCGGTGGACTTAGAAATTTTTGGTTCGGTTCAGGGACATTGTCCCTCAGTTCCGACATAGTCCAATAATGTCACACAAACTTTCGAATTATTGAACGACGCTATATATATTATTTTTTATGCTTGCTATCCAAGCATTTCTGGTTTCTTGTTCGAAGAGTTATGGAGATGTCTTTCAAAAGTGTGCCTCTGTCGTCATAGTTAATGAAGAGTTAGCGGCAATAAGTGCTCATGGAATATGTCTATCGCCTACGGAGTGACATTCGCTAGCTCACCCGGTGTAGCGTACATTCATCGAATGGTTCGGCTGCCGGGTTCGTCCGTTGCGGTCTAGGAAGGAGATTTGGGTGATGCGAGCACTTTAATTACTTTAGTACTCACCCAGTGACGGCAGATTGAGGACAGATCGGAGGAAGCCTGTTAGTCCGGTTCCTGGCTTGTCCAGGTCCATCCGGGCTGTGAGCGAGAGAGGTCCCTCTCTCGCCCAACAACATAGGGGACCGCATGTTGTGGTTCAGATATTTTACATTCGGAGCATATGTCCGTTGGTCGGGACGCTCCGTTATATTGACAGTCCGAGAGACTGTCTTTAATGCTTCCTCATCCTCACAGCAGGGCACACGACCGCACATTGGCTACGTGACCTCGAGTATCCGATCAGTTTCGGCATTCAGTGATTCCACGGCGAATAGGTCGCGCCATCCGGTAGCCAAGGAACACGAGGCCTATACACTCCGTTCGCTCGCATATTGGAAGTATGCACGGGGTAACGATCACGGAGCTTCCAGCGGCAATGCATCGTAAGACCGCTTCTCCTCAGGCCTCAGTGACGGACGTGCTATCCGAGTTAGCATAGTTGTTTCGCAGCATCCCAGCAATTGACAGTTTCTCGGTCGAATCAGGAATTATCCGACGGCGCTGGGTCGGTGCGGTCCGCGGTTGCATCAGCTACGGACGACCGAACGCTTTATAGGGTCCGACAGGATGGCGAAAGGGATTCGAAAGATTTCGAGTTTTCCCTTTAGTTGTATCGGAAGATGCCTTTCATATCTTCTGGCATTATCTTCCAGTGATTATTATTTCGGACTTCATTGCTGCGATCTTGGATAAGAGACTTATAGCGTCATTGGACTCGGATTTTTCGATCGGTTCAGGGACATTGTCCCTGACTTGCCGACGCAGTCCAATATTGTCATTACAACATGTGTTTTATTTTTCGACGCTATATATATATATATATACAAGCCTGCTACTAAGCATGATAGTTTAGTTTCTTGTCCGTGTTGCTCATTTCTGCCATTTTATCATTTATACAAATAGTTTATTTTGGCAGAGCAGGGCATACCGAGAGTTCATATGCGTCTAGACGGTGTGATTAAAGACTGCATATATTCTTTTTCGCCGTTTATGTCTTTTCCAATTTCAATGTTGGGAACGACATTATGTATAGTAGACTTAACTTAGACGCTTTATTATACGTAATCCGCCTTACTGAGGCGTTATCATTACGTCTTCAAGAAAAGATTTACGGGATATTATTCTCAATGTAATTTCTTTTGAGGGCAGTAGTTTGTTCACGTATAACTCCGCCTTTCAGTGGCTGATTGGAGTTAGTTAGACGTGACGCAGCCCTAGCTACAACCACACGCGTGGATAGTAAGGTTAAGAACTCTCTCAGAGTCGCTTCGTTCTCGGAGGAGCTTCTCTTCGACGGCAACTTTTCGGCAATCCATGAATTGCTCGACTTATACGTTCTCTTGTCTATCTAGTGATTACAAGAGATTCAGACTGGGGCAAACATTCGGTGGTTGACTCAGAGAGTGCCGCCGCAGTTGCCGGACCCGAGTGTGGCTGTTATGACGGTTGCCAGTCAAACAGATTGGGATATAATACTGATCCCTACGGATTCGAAGTGCCAGGGTCTTTGGGTTCCGCAGTCTTTTAGCAATCAGTTTAAGTTCAGCGGAATAATGTTTTTTAGGCTTGCTTTATGTCATTGCATGAACATTATTCAGAAATGCATGCCCAAATTCCTGTCCTTTAATTCGACAGTAGTGGCGTATCTCCGGAACCAGGGAGGCACTCTTTCGTTTCCGTTATTCAATTTAATGGAAGAATCCGTCTGTTGGTTATAGTACACCAAGTTCAGTTTTGGTCCGTCATATTCCGGGTCGTCTGATTGTTTTATCGGACTCCCGTTCTCTTACGGGTCGCTTGTTGCTGTCAGAATGGACTCTCAACAAACAAGTATTCAATCAGATTTGCTATCTATGGGAGCGCCCAATGATGATTTATTTATGACACAGCTTGCTAATCAATTGCAGACGTATGTGTTGGCTTGTCCAGATCTCTGAGCTAATATTGTTAACGCTCTATTGATCTATAGGACGGAATGATAGGATACGCGTATCCTCCGGCGCTGTTGTTTTAGCAGGTATTGCTAAGATAAACAACCACAATACATTTCTGTTGATAGCATCTCTATCTTCACAGAGATCATGAGTAATTTACTCTCTTGTCTACTGTGGGTCTTAATGTGAAATCTTCCTCTATGTGAGGATCTTTTTCACTGGGTAAATCGTGTCATCTTTATCACAACCAGCAAGGTCGCAACCTTCGTGTTTTCCGTTGTGTGGTCCGTATTGCATTGTAAGCACTGTACTGGACGAGCTTTGGACGCGATTTCTTACTATAGGAGATCCTCTTCTTCGCTATTCTATGCGGCTAAAGTGGAGGCTCTTCCGTCATGGTGTAGGGATCATTATGTTCATATTGTTGATCCCTCCATACTACTCATTGCTATTTTTTAGTATACTTGTTTCACAAGATCTACTGCAGCCTGTTATTATTTAGGTTATAGGTTTATGTTACCTCATACCTATGCACTCTACGATAGTTTACAATTGAGTCTTTTGTCTCTTTATCTAAGTCAGTTAGTAACTTTTTGATAAATAGACTTAGAATCTTTAGATTAAATTCCTATACGGATTTTAACTTCGGTTCTTATTTAGCTAAGTAATCATTTGAGCCTCTGGAAACAGTAGTTTTCAAATTCTGACCTTTTAGACAGTAATTCTGTTGGTTTCTCTTTTACTGTAGAGTCAGTGAGTTTCATGCACTATCGATGGATGATTTTCACTTTCATAGTTTCGGAATCAATACTTCCGTTACTATTTAGGTTGGATTGTTGCATAAGAGTTAGGCTCCTATTATCCGGAACCTATTATTTTAAGGTCCTTCCGTCTTCGTATGGGCATAGGCCTTTACTCTTTCCGGGTACAGTTTATGTATTTATAAACAGATATCTGTTTATTACAAAGGGCGTAAGCTTCTTCTGTCTTTGATGTCTAGTAGAAGGACGTTACGCTCCATTTTATTGTTAATGGATTCTATTAACTATCGGTACTGCTTATGGTATATCATTGACTTAGCAGTTGTGCTTAAGATTTCGGCTCATGAAGTAAGAGTTCTTCTACTTCTTGGGCTTACATTAATAGTGTCGCTATTATAGATTTTTGAAGGCCGCTCATTGCGCTCAGCCATCCACATTCATGAATTTTATCTTAGAATATCGAGTCCATTTCTGGAGGCCTCTATTGTTAGGTCTATAATCTACTGCTCAGAATGTCATTCACTTAACAGTTGCTACTATAGCTAGGTAGGCTGTCTGTTTTGGCAGTGTCTCCGTTCGGCTGCCCTCTTTGCTCTGGGCTATTTGACCCAGGGCAAGAAAAAGGGGGGGGGGGGGAGGGTGTTCCCTTGGGTCACCTGTTTTACTATGAAAACAAGGGGATACCTCCTCCGGAGTTAGTAATTCTGAGCTGTTATTGGGATGGTTGTTTAGTGAGAAGTTTAGGTTTTTAAAATTCATTCAAGTCTTAGTTTTTAAAGTATAGCTTTTGAATATTGCATATGTCAACGGACATGATTATGCAATCCTCAGACACTTTTAGGAGTATAAGAGTCTCTATTCTCTAGACTTACTTTATTTATTGGCTTACTTTAAAAATTATTAGTATAAGGATTATATTGGATATTAATAGAGTACATGGATGTATGAAGCTCAATTTTGGAAGGTGTTGTATCTTTCTAATTTATCATAAATAAGAAAGATACATGTAAGGCCTATTACTTCTTTTTCCCTACAGGGGATGACTCTATTTTATTTTATTGAGCGTATTCCATTTTGCTCTATGTCCTTGGCCCTCCAGCCTTTTTACTATTCAGCTATGTCTGGGTCATTGGTACAGTATAAAAATGTTAAAAAATTTATAGTAATTTCTATATTTTTTATACTTACCAATGACCCAGACGGGGATGGCCCTCCCAGGAGTTGGGAACTCTTGCCTCCCCGCTGAGTACATAGCGCTTACCAGGCACTGGTTATTAGAATGATTAATGGCGCCAATTTCGGAACGTCCTTGACACTGCGCATGCGCAGTAGGGGCGAAGTGTGGAGGGCCTTTCAGGACATGTTTTCTTTAGTTTTAGATGCAAATTTTGGGGATTGGGGGGCAAAATTTGTGTTTGGCCCTATATTTTAAGAGTTAGCACCAGCTATGTCTGGGTCATTGGTAAGTATAAAAAATATAGAAATTACTATAAATTTTTTAACATTCAATTAACAGGTCAAATTTGTATTGATGGTATGGAAAATAATTTTGTTTGTGTGTGGAAATTATATTCAGTTTAACGGGGTTATTCAATTAGGAGATATCCAATTAATTCAGCTCTTTAGTATTTATGAATTTTTCAATATTTTACCTGCAGTTATTCACTAATCAAAACAGATTTATCTTTTCTTTGTTTTTATAATGTGTAAATTTTTCTGTTACAGGAAACACGATTGATGGTACTCGCTAAACAGATGGAAATTAACAATGTAGAAAAAGGTCTAGTTGCATCTGTAAAGGCTGTTGAGGTCAGCTCATATGTCTCTTTATTCTTAATTATTCTTAACCCCGAGTAGGGCCTATTTCCAATAGAGACAACTTTTGTCAAAACAGGCCCCCAGTATGAGAAGTGTTTCAGAACACAACAAATTGTCTGTGGCTTCTAGTGAAGCCTTGTCTGCCTGTTAGAGCCAGGTGGGTCCTGGGTTTCTTGTTTGGTTTCGGTTTTTGCAACAAACTTGATAACTGAACTGCAAGATCCAGAAAAAAAAAAGTGCCAAATGGTTTTACTCTGTCAACCCTTTACCTTACATGAAAAGCAGATGACACTTGCCAAAAAAATTCCTGAATAACTACTTTTTAGTTCAACTTTGGAGAAGCCAAATTTGAGCTTATGCCATGGCCAGTCGTCTGTCATCCATCTGTCCGTCAACAATTCAATACGGCTTGGGATAGAGGCCGTATTTATGAACCGATTATTACGAAATTTCTTGGGTACCTTTGTTATGACCGTGGGACGAGAGCTAGTGTTTTTGGGTCCGATCCGAAATTCAGGTTGGCCACTGGCAGCCATTTTGTACAAAATTAGGTGCAATCAGATATTTTTATACTGTACCAATGACCCAGACATAGCTGGTGCTAACTCTTAAAATATAGGGCCAAACACAAATTTTGCCCCCCAATCCCCAAAATTTGCATCTAAAACTAAAGAAAACATGTCCTGAAAGGCCCTCCACACCTCGCCCCCACTGCGCATGCGCAGTGTCAAGGATGTTCCGAAATTGGCGCCATTTATCATTCTAAGTTTGGCCCTTCATCAGTTAACATCTGACTGATCTTTGTGCTTTTAAATCTCAGTTTAAATGATGCCAGACACATAAATATTAGTGAAATGGTGATTCTAAGGAGGATAGAAAAGGAGGAGAGGAAAAGAATGTGTGACAGAATATTATCAGGGCTGTAACTTAAAATTTTTTAATGAAATTATGTTAAGTTACCTATTTTCAAGGCAGCAGCCATTTTGTTGTCATTCTGATTATTTAGTTACACTGTTTTTTCAAGTGTTTTTCCTCTCTCCCTGTCCTTTAAGTTCCCCCTTGCTATTCTCCCATGCTTTTGGCATAGTTTCTGTAATTATTATTACTAAAATTTCTTGGGAGTTTTAGCTTAATAACAGAATGAATTCTGTTCTTTCCCCATGTTTACGTCTTCACCTACGGGTGGTTAGGCGTTGTGTTCTGCATCTACCATCTGATGTTCTGCAGTTTCTTCCCTGGAAGTCTCTGTTTTGCATCAGATGGTGTATTTTTGGTAACTGATTTCGGGCCTGGGTGCCTGGAGTCTTATTTTAGTGTTTTTACACTCATTGTTTACATTTACAACAGCCCTCTGTGTGAGGGGGGGATTTCTAAATAATAATATCTTTATGTTATTTTAATCATAACTAGATACATTATTATTGTTCGTAAGTGTTGAATAAATTGTTTAAAATATTTTTAAAATTTTTGTCCACACTTAGGCTTGGGATCCATTGGGGCTCAACGTTACTTTTCAGAAACTTGGGCTGTTCTGAAAAAATATTTTTTCAAAATATTTTGATTTCAATTATTTTTTCTATATTAATGGATCATATTATTATTATGTATTTTGATTGCCAGGGGTTAGTGCGAGTACCAGGACTTGTTTTCTTTTCACATTGAAAGGATATTGATCAATTGTTTTAAGAGGAAGTCTTCCTCTGACCTTATTATCATTCTCTATGTGGTCAGTGTACTCGCATTAACTCCTGTTCTGTATCGTATGATTTCGATGACAATATGGGAAGCGTATGTCACGGTATGTTGTTGGGGATTTGGACACTCCGGTCCTTTCCCCGCAGGGTCACTCTACTTTATCAATTTCTATTTCAGACGATCAAGATTAGGGTGATGTATCTGTGATGTCTTCCAACAGTGTGCCTCCGTCGTCACAATTAATGAAGGGCTAGCGGAAAAGTGCTCATGTAATACGCCAATTGCCTAAGAGGACCCTAGTAGGTTCGACGGCCTTTGACGTCCGCTAGCTCGCCCGGTGTAGCGTCCATTCACCGAATGGTTCGGCAGCCGGGTTCGTCCGTTGCGGTCTAGAAGGAATTTTGGGGTGATGCGAGCACTATAAAATTAACTTAATGCACACCCAGTGACGGCGGATCGGAGGGAGAACGGAGGAAGCCTTTTAGTCCGGTTCATAGCTCGTTCCGGTCCATCCGGACGGCAAGCGAGAGAGGCCCCTCTCTCGTTCAACAACATCTGGCCCCAGATGTTGTGGTACAAATGTGTCGTTAGCGGAGCATACGTCCGTCGCTCGGGACGCTCCGTTGTATAGGCAGTCCGCTGAGACTGCTAAGGCTTCCTCTTCTCGTCAGCGCACACGACCGCACCTTGGCTGCGTGACCGCCGATATATTACCAGCTTCGCCGATCAAGGATTCTTCGGCGACCAGGTCACACCATCCGGCAGCCAGGGATTCGAGACCGATGGACTCCGGACGTTCGCATAGGAAGTATGCGGGAGCCATCTGATGCGGAGCTGCCCTCGGCGAAGCACCGATAGACTGCGCCTCCGCAGGTCTCGACGCCGGACATTCTTGTGCACATAGCACAGCTTATCGCAGCATCCCAGCAGCCGACAGAAACGGTGTCGGATCGAGAATTATCCGACAGCGCTGGGTCGGTAGCCGGGGACTCGAGGCCTGCAGACTCCGGACGTTCGCATAGGAAGTGTGCGGGAGTCAACGTACACGGAGCTTCCAGCGGCAATGCATCGTAAGTCCGCTACTGCACAGGCCTCGGGAACGGACGTGCTTTCCTTAATAGCACAGTTTATCGCAGCATCCCAGCATCAACTGAATCTGTCGCATATATTTTATCCGACGATGCTGGGTCGGGACGCTCCGCGGAAGCGGGTACGGACGTCCGAAAGTTTCATCCGGTCCGACGGGATACCGAAAGGGATTCGGTGGATTTCAAGCTTTCCCTTTCGGAACAACATATGCTGCGATGTCGGATAAGAAACTGATAGCGTCGGTGGACTTAGAAATTTTTGGTTCGGTTCAGGGACATCGTCCCTCAGTTCCGACATAGTCCAATAATGTCACACAAACTTTCGAATTATTGAATGACGCTATATATATTATTATTTTATGCTTGCTATCCAAGCATTTCTGGTTTCTTGTTCGAAGAGTTATGGAGATGTCTTTCAAAAGTGTGCCTCTGTCGTCATAGTTAATGAAGAGTTAGCGGCAATAAGTGCTCATGGAATATGTCTATCGCTTACGGAGTGACATTCGCTAGCTCACCCGGTGTAGCGTACATTCATCGAATGGTTCGGCTGCCGGGTTCGTCCGTTGCGGTCTAGGAAGGAGATTTGGGTGATGCGAGCACTTTAATTACTTTAGTACTCACCCAGTGACGGCAGATTGAGGACAGATCGGAGGAAGCCAACAACATAGGGGACCGCATGTTGTGGTTCAGATATTTTACATTCGGAGCATATGTCCGTTGCTCGGGACGCTCCGTTATATTGACAGTCCGAGAGACTGTCTTTAATGCTTCCTCATCCTCACAGCAGGGTACACGACCGCACATTGGCTACGTGACCTCGAGTATCCGATCAGTTTCGGCATTTAGTGATTCCACAGCGAATAGGTCGCGCCATCCGGTAGCCAAGGAACACGAGGCCTATACACTCCGTTCGCTCGCATATTGGAAGTATGCACGGGGTAACGATCTCGGAGCTTCCTGCGGCAATGCATCGTAAGACCGCTGCTCCTCAGGCCTCAGTGACGGACGTGCTATCCGAGTTAGCACAGTTGTTTCGCAGCATCCCAGCAATTGACGGTTTCTCGGTCGAATCAGGAATTATCCGACGGCGCTGGGTCGGTGCGGTCCGCGGTTGCATCAAGCTACGGACGACCGAACGCTTTATAGGGTCCGACAGGATGGCGAAAGGGATTCGAAAGATTTCGAGTTTTCCCTTTAGTAGTATCGGAAGATGCCTTTCATATCTTCTGGCATTTCTTCCAGTGATTATTTTTCGGACTTCATTGCTGCGATCTTGGATAAGAGACTTATAGCGTCATTGGACTCGGATTTTTCGATCGGTACAGGGACTTTGTCCCTGACTTACCGACGCAGTCCAATATTGTCATTACAACATGTGTTTTATTTTTCGACGCTATATATTATATATATATACAAGCCTGCTACTAAGCATGATAGTTTAGTTTCTTGTCCGCGTGGCTCATTTCTGCCATTTTATCTTTTTTACATATAGTTTATTTTGGCAGAGCAGGGCATACCGAGAGTTCATATGCGTCTAGACGGTGTGATTAAAGACTGCATATATTCTTTTTCGCCGTTTATGTCTTTTCCAATTTCAATGTTGGGAACGACATTATGTATAGTAGACTTAACTTAGACGCTTTATTATACGTAATCCGCCTTACTGAGGCGTTATCATTACGTCTTCAAGAAAAGATTTACGGGATATTATTCTCAATGTAATTTCTTTTGAGGGCAGTAGTTTGTTCACGTATAACTCCGCCCTTCAGTGGCTGATTGGAGTTGGTTAGACGTGATGCAGCCCTAGCTACATCCACGCGTGGATAGTAGGTTAAGAACTCTCTCAGAGTCGCTTCGTTCTCGGAGGAGCTTCTCTTCGACGGCAACTTTCCGGCAATCCATGAATTGCTTGATTTATACATTCTCTTGTCTATCTAGTGTTACAAGAGATTCAGACTGGGGCAAACATTCGGTGGTTGACTCAGAGAGTGCCGCCGCAGTTGCCGGACCCTAGTGTGGCTGTTATGACGGTTGCCAGTCAAACAGATTGGGATATATACTGATCCCTACGGATTCGAAGTGCCAGGGTCTTTGGGTTCCGCAGTCTTTTAGCTATCAGTTTAACTTCCGCGGAATAATGTTTTTTAGGCTTGCTTTATGTCATTGCATGAACATTATTCAGAAACGCATGCCCAAATTCCTGTCCTTTAATTCGACAGTAGTGGCGTATCTCCGGAACCAGGGAGGCACTCTTTCGTTTCCGTTATTCAATTTAATGGAAAGAATCCGTCTGTTGGTTATAGTACACCAAGTTCAGTTTTGGTCCGTCATATTCTGGGTCGTCTGATTGTTTTATCGCACTCCCGTTCTCTTACGGGTCGCTTGTTGCTGTCAGAATGGACTCTCAACAAACAAGTATTTAATCAGATTTGCTATCTATGGGAGCGCCCAATGATGTTTTATTTATGACACAGCTTGCTAATCAATTGCAGACGTATGTGTTGGCTTGTCCAGATCTCTGAGCTAATACTGTTAACGCTCTATTGATCTATAGGACGGAATGATAGGATACGCGTATCCTCCGGCGCTGTTGTTTTAGCAGGTATTGCTAAGATAAACAACCACAATACATTTCTGTTGATAGCATCTCTATCTTCACAGAGATCATGAGTAATTTACTCTCTTGTCTACTGTGGATCTTAACGTGAAATCTTCCTCTATGTGAGGATCTTTTTTCACTGGGTAAATCGTGTCATCTTTTTCACAACCAGCAAGGTCGCAGCCTTCATGTATTCCGTTGTGTGGTCCGTATTGCATTGTAAGCACTGTACTGGACGAGCTTTGGATGCGATTTCTTACTATAGGAGATCCTCTTCTTCGCTATTCTATGCGACTAAAGTGGAGGCTCTTCGGTCGTGGTGTAGGGATCATTATGTTCATATGGTTGATCCCTCCATACTACTCATTGCTAGCTTTTAGTATACTTGTTTCACAAGATCTACTGCAGCCTGTTGTTATTTAGGTTATAGGTTTATGTTACCTCATACCTATCCACTCTACGATAGTTTACAATTGAGTCTTTTGTCTCTTTATCTAAGTCAGTTAGTAACTTTTTGATAAATAGACTCAGAATCTTTAGATTAAATTCCTATACGGATTTTAACTTCGGTTCTTATTTAGCTAAGTAATCATTTGAGCCTCTGGAAACAGTAGTTTTCAAATTCTGACCTTTTAGACAGTAATTCTGTTGGTTTCTCTTTTACTGTAGAGTCAGTGAGTTTCATGCACTATCAATGGATGATTTTCACTTTCATAGTTTCGGAATCAATACTTCCGTTACTATTTAGGTTGGATTGTTGCATAAGAGTTAGGCTCCTATTATCCGGAACCTATTATTTTAAGGTCCTTCCGTCTTCGTATGGGCATAGGCCTTTACTCTTTCCGGGTACAGTTTATGTATTTATAAACAGATATCTGTTTATTACAAGGGCGTAAGCTTCTTCTGTCTTTGATGTCTAGTAGAAGGACGTTACGCTCCATTTTATTGTTAATGGATTCTATTAACTAGCGTACTGCTTATGGTATATCATTGGCTTAGCAGTTGTGCTTAAGATTTCGGCTCATGAAGTAAGAGTTCTTCTACTTCTTGGGCTTACATTAATAGTGTTGCTATTATAGATTTTTGAAGGCTGCTCATTGCGCTCAGCCATCCATTCATGAATTTTATCTCAGAAATATCGAGTCCATTTCTGGAGACCTCTATTGTTAGGTCTATTATCTACTGCTCAGAATGTCATTCACTTAACAGTTGCTACTATAGCTAGGTAGGCTGTCTGTTTCGGCAGTGTCTCCGTTTGGCTGCCCTCTTCGCTCTGGGCTATTTGACCCAGGGCAAGAAAAAGGGGGGGGGGGAGGGTGTTCCCTTGGGTCACCTGTTTTTACTATGAAAACAAGGGGATACCTCCTCCGGAGTTAGTAATTCTGAGCTGTTATTGGGATGGTTGTTTAGTGAGAAGTTTAAGTTTATAAAATTCATTCAAGTTTTAGTTTTTAAAGTATAGCTTTTGAATATTGCATATGTCAACGGACATGATTATGCAATTCTCACACACTTTTAGGAGTATAAGAGTCTCTATTCTCTAGACTTACTTTATTATTGGCTTACTTTAAAAATTAGTAGTATAAGGATTATTGGATATTAATAGAGTACATGGATGTATGAAGCTCAATTTTTGGAAGGTGTTGTATCTTTCTAATTTATCATAAATAAGAAAGATACATGTAAGGCCTATTACTTCTTTTCCCTACAGGGGATGACTCTATTTTATTTTATTGAGCGTATTCCATTTTGCTCTATGTCCTTGGCCCTCCAGCCTTTTTACTATTCAGCTATGTCTGGGTCATTGGTACAGTATAAAAATGTTAAAAAATTTATAGTAATTTATATATTTTTTATACTTACCAATGACCCAGACGGGGATGGCCCTCCCAGGAGTTGGGAACTCTTGCCTCCCCGCTGAGTACATAGCGCTTACCAGGCACTGGTTATTAGAATGATAAATGGCGCCAATTTCGGAACGTCCTTGACACTGCGCATGCGCAGTGGGGGCGAGGTGTGGAGGGCCTTTCAGGACATGTTTTCTTTAGTTTTAGATGCAAATTTTGGGGATTGGGGGGCAAAATTTGTGTTTGGCCCTATATTTTAAGAGTTAGCACCAGCTATGTCTGGGTCATTGGTAAGTATAAAAAATATATAAATTACTATAAATTTTTTAACTTTTGCGCAGAACTTCCATATGAAAGTGCTGATTTGAATAATTTTTTGTATGAATGTTTAGTACCATAGGATACATCACATATAATATAGGTTTTTTTCTCGTGCATAAATTATGCAAATTAGACTAACTTTGTTGTATTTAGTGTTACTTTCAGCACTGTAAGTGCAAATGCCAATAGGGCTCGGGCTGGAGGCCGTATTTATGAACCGATCTTTACGAAACTTCTTGGGTACCTTTGGTATCACCGTGGGACGAGAACGAGTGTTTTGGGGTCCGGTCCGAAATTCAAGATGGCCGATGGCAGCCATTTTGTACAAAATTAGGTGCAATCAGATTTTTGCGCAGAACTTCCATATGAAAGCGCTGATTTGAATAATTTTTTGTGTGAATGTTTAGTACCATGGGATACACAGTAAGTACACATGTCAATACGGCTTGGGCTAGAGTCTGTATTTATGAACCGATCTTTACGAAACATCTTGGGTAGCTTTGTTATCACCTTGGGACGAGAACGAGTGTTTCTGGGTGCGGTCCAAAATTCAAGATGGCTGCCCGTGGCCATTTTGTACCGAAATTAGGTCCAATAAGTTTTTTGTCCCAACTTCTAGACGGCTCGTATTTATGAACTGATCTTCACGAAACTTCTTGGATACCTTTGTTTTCACCTTGGGACAGGAACGAGTGTGTTTTGGGGTGCCTTTGTTATCACTATGCTATGAGAACAAATATTTTGGGGGTTCAGTCAGACCCACTCTGACTGTCACCCACCTTTACAATACTTTACCTATACATTTGTTACAGGCTACAGTCAGTATTTATGTACAGACCGTTACAATACTTTATATGTACCTTTGTTATCAGGTCATTACCTAGATGTTTGTCATTGCTGTGTCACATACTATACATGTACATGTCTTAACAAGTTGAGCTACAGTGTCATTGACACTTTCATTTTTCATTTTTTGTCTCAAAAACATAGGTTATGATCCCTCATTGGAACAAGATCGACAAGCTCCTTCCATTGACTGGTCATTACCTATGTTTTTGAGAAAAAATAATGAAAATTAATTGGCGATTTTTTAGAATAGCGCTGGCTGGTTTTGGCTGTTACGTTGGTAAGGGGTTAACTGGATTAGTGGCCCTTATGGACTCTCATCACTTAGTCTATCTGACAAAGGGACCAATAGATCTTGTTCTTGCCCCATTTTCTCTCTTACCCTCAATAAAAAGAAAATGTGACAATAAGAACACAACAACCAACAACCAATGCTAACTCTGCTTGTGCAGAGCTAGTATGTTGGGGAGTCTGACAGTTGCTCACTGATGCTTGGTGGTTCTCTCTGGGTATTCTATCTTCCCTACCCATAACACTGCCTGACACGAAGTGATCCTGGCTGTCCAAAGTGTTGCTAAACCCCTGTAAATAAATAAATGTGTTCTTGAATAAGATACTTTATCCCATTTCCACTGGCAGGAGCTTGAGCTTGTTAGTGGATTTTGTCATGACATACAGACCTGTAAAAATTAATAAATTATGGCAACCTGAAAATGTGTTACCATAATTTTTTCAGGCAAGCCTTGTTTTGATTTTGAACATAACAATCTTCAAAGGTCAAATAACTTATGTTTCCCAGTGTTAAGGTAAAGGCTGAGCTAAGATGAACAACACAGAATACTGAAAAAATTTATTTTTCTAAAACATTCAACAACCCCCCCCCCCCCCCCCCCCATATCCTATGACCCCTTCTTGGAAAGAGCTCATTCCTAGGAGGGGTCACATGATATGGTTTTGTTGAAATGTTTTGAAAGATTTGAAAAAATGGGATTTAGAATAATCAATTTTGATATTGTCTGTGTTGGGTGAAGGGTTAACTGGTTGAGTGTCCCAAACCACCATTAAATCTATTGAAAAGTTGTGAAAGCCACTTTTATTACACATCCATTAAAGTTTAAACCCTTGTATTCAACGGAATCGCAGCTATGATATAAATGATTCTGTATTCAACGGGTGATATACAAGCCGGAACTTTTTTACAGCACCTTTTAGTTACACTTCAAAAAGTTTCCAAATTTCATTATACAATCATCGACCGTCTGTCGCATAGTGTGAAAATGAAAATGTCCAAAGCAAAATAAAGTCGGTTCACAAAAAATTAGCCCAAAATGAGACAATATTTTTAAAAAACCCAATCATTTCCAACCAGAACATTAAGCCAGTCCTGTTGCTGTCGTGTTTTGTGGATCCCATTATATCTAAATTGGTCAACTTTATTTCGGTAAATTTTCATACACCTTGACATGCTTCGAACTTCTTTTAAAAATGTTTCTCCCAGCTGTTTTGCAAATCTGCACATATTTGTACTTATATTTTTACTAACAGTAATAGCCACCAAATGGTTAGGCATGAACTGTTACCAGCCCATTCACGCCTAACCGTTTGGTGGCTATTACTGATAGTAAACAGCGATAGGAATTTCAACAAACACTGGTTCCGAAAAGGTTGTTTTGATTTTTTATCGATCCATATAATCAGTACAGCTTCAGTCAAAACAAACTCTTCACCTTTGGGTTAATTATCCAGAATTAAAATTTGTTTATTTAAATGCATTTTAATGTACGGGTTGTGTAATAAACACAGAATGCGATGTGTGTTTGAATCGGTGGGTGTTTTACATAACTCGTTGGAATGGCGTAATCATATATATACTACCCCATTCCAACTCGTTATGTAAAACACCCACCGATTCAAACACACATCACATTCTGTCTATTTATGCCTTAGCTTTTTGTTTGCTCAACAGTAGAAATAAATGTTTTTTATCTTACAATCAACATGTATTTTGTCTGTATTAACACCGCAACTATTGTGTACCCGACCCCCTGATACAGATGTTTGTATCAGGGGGTCGGATACAAGCATGTTCCTTTCGCGTGAGTTCCATTTTTTTTTAGCTCACCTGAACGAAGCTCAAGGGGAGCTTTACTAATCGCTTTCTGTCCGTCGTCGTCCGGCGTAAACTTTACAAAACCAACTTCTCCGAAGAAACCACTGGCCCAATATTTTTCAAATGTTGGGTGAATGTTTATTACCTAATGTCAGTTCAGATTTGTTCAAATGAAGTTGCCCCTCCTCCTGGGTGGGGGCACGCCCCCAAGGGGCACCAAAATCTTTGAAAATCTTCTTCTCATGAATCAGCAGTAGCAGAGACTTGATGTTTGGTATTCAGCTTCCCTTTGAGGTGTAGACTCAAATTTGTTCAAGAGAAGTTTGTCGGGCATTATTTGCCTTCGATATGGGAGGGGCAAAAATTTTGGCCACGCCTAAAATTTCTATTTTCAGAACCGTCAGGTCGATTTGAACCAAATTTGATATGAGATGATAATGGGTCATAAGTAGTTGATTGATGCCAAAAATTTTTTTATCAGATCCAGCAGGCAAAATCTTTTGATATTTGGTATGTAACATTGTGGGGTGGATCTGATTCAAGTTTGTTCAAATCGGCTCCCTGGGTGTATATTTGGGATCAGTATAGAAGCTCGAATTCGAACTTAGTGCATTTCAGGCAAATTTCTTAAAAAATCTTCTTCTCCAGATCCAGCAGGCAGAATCTTTTGATATTTGGTTTGCCACATTGTGGGGTGGATCTGATTCAAGTTTGTTCAAATCGGCCCCCTGGATTCATATTTGAGCTCACTATAGAAGCCCGAATTCGAACTTAGTGCATTTCAGGCAAATTTCTTAAAAAATATTCTTCTCCAGATCCAGCAGGCAGAATCTTTTGATAATTGGTATGCAACATTGTGGGGGTGGATCTGATTCAAGTTTGTTAAAATCGACCCCCTGGGTTTATATTTGGGCTCAGTATAGAAGCTTGAATTCGAACTTAGTGTATTTCAGGCAAATGTCTTAAAAAATCTTCTCCAGATCCAGCAGGCAGAATCTTTTGATATTTGGTTTGCTACATTGTGGGGTGGATCTGATTCAAGTTTGTTCAAATCAACCCCCTGGATTCATATTTGGGCTAACTATAGAAGCCCGAATTCAAACTTAGTGCATTTCAGGTAAATTTCTTCAAAAATATTCTTCTCCAGATCCTGCAGGCAGAATCTTTTGATATTTGGTATGCAACATTGTGGGGTGGATCTGATTCAAGTTTGTTCAAATCGGCCCCCTGGGTGTATATTTGGGCTCAGTATAGAAGCTCGAATTCATACTTAGTGCATTTCAGGCAAATTTCTTAAAAAATCTTTTTCTCCAGATCCAGCAGGCAGAATCTTTTGATATTTGGTATGCAACATTGTTGGGTGGATCTGATTCAAGTTTGTTCAAATCGGCCCCCTGGATTCATATTTGGGCTCACTATAGAAGCCCAAATTCAAACTTAGTGCATTTCAGGCAAATTTCTTAAAAAATCTTCTTCTCCAGATTCAGCAGGCAGAATCTTTTGATATTTGGTATGCAACATTGTGGGGTGGATCTGATTCAAGTTTGTTCAAATTGGCTCCCTAGATTCATATTTGGGCTCACTATAGAAGCTCGAATTCGAACTTAGTGCATTTCAGACAAATTTCTTTGAAAATCTTCTTCTCAAGATCCAGCAGGCAGAATCTTTTGATATTGGGTATGCACCATGCTTAGGGGGGTGAGATTCAAGTTTGTTCAAGCCAAGTCCCTAGGTCCATATTTGGACTCACTGTGGGAGCTTGAATTGTAACTTAGTTCAAAATGAGGAATTTTCTTTAAAAATCTTCTTCTTCAGATCCATCAGTCAGAATGTTTTGATATGTGGTGTGCAGCATCCTTAGGGGTGTGAGATTCAAGTTTGTTCAAGCCATGTCCCTAGGTCCATATTTGGACTCACTGTGGGAGCTTGAATTGTAACTTAGTTCAAAATGAGGAATTTATTAAAAAATCCTCTTCTCCAGATCCATCAGGCAGAATCTTTTGATATTTGGTATGCAACATTGTGGGGTGGATCTGATTCAAGTTTGTTCAAATCGGCCCCCTGGATTTATATTTGGGCTCACTATAGAAGCCCGAATTCAAACTTAGTGCATTTCAGGCAAATTTCTTAAAAAATCTTCTTCTCCAGATCCAGTAGGCAGAATCTTTGGATATTTGGTTTGGAACATGGTGGGGTGGATCTGTTTCAAGTTTTTTCAAATCTGCCCCCATTGGATTCATATTTGGGCTCACTATAGAAGCTCGAATTCGAACTTAGTGCATTTCAGGCAAATTTCTTAAAAAGTCTTCTTCTCCAGATCCAGCAGGCAGAATCTTTTGATATTTGGTATGCAACATTGTGGGGTGGATCAGATTCAAGTTTGTTCAAATCGGCCCCCTGGGTGTATATTTGGGCTCATTATAGAAGCTCGAATTCGAACTTAGTGCATTTCAGGCAAATTTCTTCAAAAATCTTCTTCTCCAGATCCAGCAGGCAGAATCTTTTGATATTTGGTATGCAACATTGTGGGGTGGATCTGATTCAAGTTTGTTAAAATCGGGCACCTGGGTGTATATTTGGGCTCAGTATAGAAGCTCGAATTCGAACTTAGTGTATTTCAGGCAAATTTCTTAAAAAATCTTCTTCTCTTGATCCAGCGGGCAGAATCTTTTGATATTTGGTTTGCAACATTGTGGGGTGGATCTGATTCAAGTTTGTTCAAATCGGCCCCCTGGATTCATATTTGGGCTCACCATAGAAGCCCGAATTCGAACTTAGTGCATTTCAGGCAAATTTCTTAAAAAATCTTCTTCTCCAGATCCAGCAGGCAGAATCTTTTGATATTTGGTATGCAACATTGAGGGGTGGATCTGATTCAAGTTTGTTCAAATCGGCTCCCTGGATTAATATTTGGGCTCACTATAGAAGCTCGAATTCGAACTTAGTGCATTTCAGGCAAATTTCTTCAAAAATCTTCTTCTCCAGATCCAGCCGGCAGATTCTTTTGATATTTGGTATGCAACATTGAGGGGAGGATCTGATTCAAGTTTGTTAAAATCGGCCCCCTGGGTTTATATTTGGGTTCAGTATAGAAGCCCGAATTCGAACTTGGTGCATTTGAGGCAAATTTCTTAAAAAATCTTCTTCTCTTGATCCAGCAGGCAGAGGGGGGCGAGGGACGGGTGAGATTCAAGTTTGTTAAAGCTAAGTCCCTGTGGGAGCCTGAATTATAACTTAGTTCAATATGAGGAATATTCTTTAAAAATCTTCTCTTTTTTTTTAGATCCACTGGTCAGAATCTTTGGATATTTGGTATAAGCTTTTCTTAGGAGGAGCAGATGCAACTTGTTGAAATCAATTCTCTGGGTTGATATTTAGGCTACCATGTCAGGTGAGCGCCCTCAGACCCCTTGGGGCCTCTTGTTTCTTTCTGTTCATCCGTACAAATTTTTTTTTTTTTTTATCTAGGGTTTATCGACACAGTAACAACCAGGGTCATATCATGTCTGTGACAGTTTTACAGGTGGAGGAAGCCGGAGTACCCGGAGAGAACCACCGAGCAACGACGAGCAGCTGTCAACTCTCCAACATCATAACTCTGCATCGCGGCACAGGCAGGGTTAGATTGGTTGAAGACATGCACACCTTCAACGTGCAGTACGCCTTAGTACACAGCGTCATTGTACCCCCATGTAGGCAATCAGGGTTAAGTGCCTTGCCCAAGGACACAATGCGGGAGCGCGAATCAGTCACTGAAATGGTCACCCATCCATCTACTAACTGCACTCCACGTTGCTTAACTTCAGTGAGTCCGCACGAATAAATAGTTCATTATATATTCGTCTACATTCTTGACTTATCCCCAACATATTGTAAGAATAAAATGATTATTACAATTATGTGGATGTACAAAATATGTATCCGAGTCTCGCTTCGGGTTCTAAGGGTAGATCACGACTCGTCTTCAACTCGTCGTGATCGGCCCTTAGAACCCGGAGCTTGACTCGGATACATATTTTGTACATCCAGATAATGGTAATAATCTCTATATATAAATTGTTTTGTTCCAATTTTGGGAGCGTGCCAGCATTCAATAAATAGTAATAAAACAATTGTATTTGAAAAATATCTTGCTAAACTAAGACTCCCCTTGCTGCTACCTTGCTCTCATTGGAAAAAATACTCATGTTCCAAATCACCTTTGAAAAATAATTTAGCACTCTACCAGTTAAATTCTTTCTTTCAGCGATGAGGTGTTGTGATTAAGCCTGAAAATAAGCAGACTGTCATCTTCAAAATGAGGTCCCCAGAGGGTGAATTTGGTGATGCTAGCCTGCATTGCAGGGTAGCATCACAAAATTTACCCTCTGTGAACTTCAGTCTGAATCAAGGTCTCCAGCCAAAACAGAAAGATGTACCTAGCTTATATTCAGGCCTGGTTGTGATGTAATACTCTGTAGGAAAGGGCTATGAGAGCATATTTCAACAGTGTATTACATTACAGTCTTTCATCTCCAAAGGGAGACAACACTAGTTTTATCTTACAACAAGAAAGTATTTCCCCCCATACAAGTAAAAACATCCAGACAAAATACAAATCTGTATTGAGGGTAGCAACTTCACATGCAGTCATTCAATTCAGGTCTGTATTGAGGGTAGCAACCTCACATGCAATCATTCGATTCAGAAAGAGAAAATTTTTTACCTGCATTCAATTCGCATTGAGTTATTACACATGTCGAGGGCACTGCTGTTGATAACAGTAATTAAATGATAAACAATCAACAGCTCAACGAAATGAATTAGTCCACAACCTTTTTTGCAATGATAATGCAATGATAATATTTTTTGTTGGCCTACCAAGTGTTACAAAAAATAAAACAAAGACATACAGCTGAAAAGCAACTATGAACTTCAGCTGTTATAGTACATGTTGAACAATGAATTGGGATTACCTCATGAACCTTGACATCATGATGTTCATTCATAAGAAATCTGAATGATTGTGAAAATATGTGTAAACAAGGCAAGAATGGGAGGAATATAGTAAGATAAATTTGTTATTACCAACACATGGGTTTCTGAGATGGTGTATTGAAGTCTCAACCTTGTCTCTGGGTCATAATATCGACTCACCCAAATGGACTCGTTGATATATTCCTAGAGACAAGGTCTCGACTTCATTACACCATCTGGAAAACCCAACATGGTGGAAAAATTTTTTATTTATTGTTATCATTTAGCAGTTCATGTTGCTGGAGGAGCTAACAAACTAGGGGCAATATAAGTACATCAGGTAAGGCCACACAAAGTAGATGTTCTGTTTTTCAGGCCAAGTTTTGTGAAATTGCATGCGGGTGGGCGTTTTTTTATTTTATATTTTATTTTTGTAATTATTTCTTTTCCATCAGAAGTTCATATTCTTGGTTTATTTTATGTTTTAGGCCTCATAATCTACAGAATAGCAAGGGTGGTGGTATATTTCGTCCCTTGGGTGCAACAAATGCTAAAGCATTGCAAAGCCTTGTTGCACTCACGGGATAAATTTATCAATTTTATTAACTTATCAGACATAAACCATTTCATTTTTATTTTTTCAAGTTTGCATTGGTCATAAAAAGAGAGCATGCGGCAGCCAAAAGGACCATGCGGGAGGGCCTGAGAAACAGATTTTTAATTTTATTAAGCCTAAACATTCTTATTATTTCTCTCAGTTTCTGTAATATAAAAAAATGAAAAATTGGTCAGCTCATTACTTTTGAGGTGAAAAGTAGGTGAATGAAACGTCCTTTCTCCCAGTTTGTACAGGCCTGACACATAGTATATTAACCTGTTCCCCGTAAAATAAGTTAAAAATCTGTTTCTCAGGTCCTCCCGCATGGTCCTTCTGGCTGCTACATTCTCTTCTTTTTGTAACCAGTGCAATCTGTAAAAAATCAAAAACTAAATGCTTCATATCTGATATTTTACCCAAGTTAATAAAGTTGATAAATTTGTCCCTCAAGTGCAAGAAGGCTTTGCAATGCTTTAGCATTGCAAAGCCTTCTTGCACTCAAGGGACAAAATATTCCGCCACCCCTGCTATTCTGTAGATTATGAAGACTAAAACATAAAACAAACCAAGAACATGAACTTTTGAGGGCAACGAAATAATTACAAAAATAAAAAATAAAATAAAAAAACACCCACCCACATGCAATTGTACAAAAAATGGCCTGAGAAACAGAAGATCTACTTTGTGGGGCATTAAGAGCTCATTTTATGTTAATACTTACCGTATATACATGTATGCAGCTGCAGATCACTTAACAGTATTTCTACATTACTGTTGGCTACCTGTACACAATGATATAAAACCACTGTATATACATGTACATAGCAGAAGATGACTTAACAGTATTTACCAGTGCATAACTGCAGATGACTAACAATAGTATATACTTAGCTGCAAATGACTTAACAGTATATATATGTGCATAGCTGTGATCTCTAAATTTATCTAACAATCATATAGATTTTGGCCTGAAAACCACGCGAAACGGTACGTATCACATAATGTGTTCCGATTCCTGATTCCGTATCATATAGACGACTCGTTTCCGGTAGCGCTACGGGCTATCATAACAGGCACATGGATACTGTGCGTTTCAGTGATCGACCGAACATTATGTCCCAAAAATGTTTAAAAATAATTTAACCCTTTACCTAACATGAAAAGCAGACGACACTTGCAAAAAAAATTGTGAATAACTAATTTTTTTCATTTTGTGTCTCAAAAACATAGGTTATGACCACTCATTCGAATGAGCACGTTCCAACGAGAGGTCATAACCTATGTTTTTGAGACAAAAAATGAAAAAATAATGAAAATTAATTTGGCGGTTTTTGAGAATAGCATTGGCCGGTTTTGTCCATTACGTTGGGTAAAGGGTTAAGATTTAATCTGTTTATGTTCCAGAATTGTTAGATAAATGAAATATCATGATAATGTGCATGTCCTGTGATTTGTATCAGATTCTCGGTGGTGTCCAAAAATGGGATCACAACTCGCCAGCAAAGCCGGCTCGTTGAGATCCCATTCTGGACACTACCTCAAATCTGATACAAATCACAGGACATGCACATAATCATGATAAGGCCTAAAAAAATAAAAAATCTGTTTCTCAGGCCCTCCCGCATGGTCCTTTTGGCTGCCGCCTGCTCTCTTTTTATAACCAATTTAAACTTGAATAAAAATTAAAATTAAATGGTTTATGTCTGATATTTTACCCAAGTTAAAAAAATTGATGAATTTGTCCCGTGAGTGCAAGAAGGCTTTGCAATGCTTTAGCATTGCAAAACCTTCTTGCACTCAAGGGATGAAATACACCACCACCCATGCTATTCTGTAGATTATGAGGCCTAAAACTTGAACCAAGAATATGAACTTTTGATGACAAAGAAGTAATTACTGAAATAAAAAATAAAATAAAAAACCACTCGCCCGCATGCAATTTCACAAATAATGGCCCGAGAAACAGAAGATCTATTTTGTGTGGCCTAATCTGTATACATTGAGTTGATGAATTATAAGTTATCTTCCTCATAGTTAATATTATGTTTTTCAAATTACAGGGTGAAATCCAGAAAACAGTGAACATGTTAGATAATGTGGCATCAGATGAAGCTAACCTAGAGGCAAAAATTGAAAAGAAAAGAGGAGAGTTGGATAGAAATCGGAAACGTCTTGATACATTACAGAGTGTCAGGTTTGGTGAAATATACTACTTTCTGAAATGAAAATAAACCATAATCCATTACACCAAAAGAAACTTAGCCCTCGGCACACTGATATTGAAATCTCGAGCAGCCAGTGTTTCCCATACTGCAACTATCAAGCAGCCAGTGTTTCCCATACTGCAACTATCAAGCAGCCAGTGTTTCCCATACTGCAACTATCAAGCAGCCAGTGTTTCCCATACTGCAACTATCAAGCAGCCAGTGTTTCCCATACTGCAACTATCAAGCAGCCAGTGTTTCCCATACTGCAAGCATCAAGCAGCCAGTGTTTCCCATACTGCAACTATCAAGCAGCCAGTGTTTCCCATTCTGCAACTACCAAGCAGCCAGTGTTTCCCATACTGCAACTATCAAGCAGCCAGTGTTTCCCATACTGCAAGTATCAAGCAGCCAGTGTTTCCCATACTGCAAGTATCAAGCAGCCAGTTTTTCCCATTCTGCAACTATCAAGTAGCCAGTGTTTCCCATACTGCAACTGTCAAACAGCCAGTGTTTCCCATACTGCAACTATCAAGCAGGCAGTGTTTCCCATACTGCAACTATCAAGCAGCCAGTGTTTCCCATACTGCAACTATCAAGCAGCCAGTGTTTCCCATGCTGCAACTATCAAGCAGCCAGTGTTTCCCATACTGCAACTATCAAGCGGCCATTGTTTCCTATTCTGCAACTATCAAGCAGCCAGTGTTTCCCATACTGCAACTATCAAGCGGCCAGTGTTTCCCATACTGCAACTATCAAACAGCTAGTGTTTCCCATTCTGCAACTATCAAGCAGTCAGTGTTTCCCATACTGCAACTATCAAGCAGCCATTGTTTCCCATTCTGCAACTATCAAGCAGCCAGTGTTTCCCATACTGCAACTATCAAGCAGTCAGTGTTTCCCATACTGCAACTATCAAGCAGCCAATGTTTCCCATAATGCAACTATCAAGCAGCCAGTGTTTCCCATACTGCAACTATCAAGCGGCCAGTGTTTCCCATACTGCAACTATCAAGCGGCCATTGTTTCCTATTCTGCAACTATCAAGCAGCCAGTGTTTCCCATACTGCAACTATCAAGCAGCCAGCGTTTCCCATACTGCAACTATCAAGCGGCCATTGTTTCCTATTCTGCAACTATCAAGCAGCCAGTGTTTCCCATACTGCAAGTATCAAGCAGCCAGTGTTTCCCATACTGCAACTATCAAGCAGCCAGTGTTTCCCATACTGCAAGTATCAAGCAGCCAGTGTTTCCCATACTGCAAGTATCAAGCAGCCAGTGTTTCCCATACTGCAAGTATCAAGCAGCCAGTGTTTCCCATACTGCAACTATCAAGCAGCCAGTGTTTCCCATACTGCAACTACCAAGCGGCCAGTGTTTCCCATACTGCAACTATCAAACGGCCAGTGTTTCCCATTCTGCAACTATCAAGCAGCCAGTGTTTCCCATACTGCAACTATCAAGCAGCCATTGTTTCCCATTCTGCAACTATCAAGCAGCCAGTGTTTCCCATACTGCAACTATCAGGCAGCCAGTGTTTCCCATACTGCAACTATCAAGCAGCCAATGTTTCCCATACTGCAACTATCAAGCAGCCAGTGTTTCCCATACTGCAACTATCAAGCAGCCAATGTTTCCCATACTGCAACTATCAAGCAGCCAGTGTTTCCCATACTGCAACTATCAAGCAACCAGTGTTTCCCATACTGCAACTATCAGGCAATCAGTGTTTCCCATACTGCAACTATCAAGCGGCCAGTGTTTCCCATTCTGCAACTATCAAGCAGCCAGTGTTTCCCATACTTCAACTATCAAGCAGCCAGTGTTTCTCATACTGCAACTATCAAGCAGCCAGCGTTTCCCATACTTCAACTATCAAGCAGCCAGTGTTTCCCATAATGCAACTATCAAGCGACCAGTGTTTCCCATTCTGCAACTATCAAGCAGCCAGTGTTTCCCATACTGCAACTATCAAGCGGCCAGTGTTTCCCATACTGCAACTATCAAGCAGCCAGTGTTTCCCATTCTGCAACTATCAAACAGCCAGTGTTCCCATACTGCAACTATCAAGCAGCCAGTGTTTCCCATACTGCAAATATCAAGCAGCCAGTGTTTCCCATACTGCAAATATCAAGCAGCAAGTGTTTCCCATACTGCAACTATCAAGCAGCCAGTGTTTCCCATTCTGCAACTATCAAGCAGCCAGTGTTTCCCATACTGCAACTATCAAGCAGCCAGTGTTGCCAGTGTTTCCCATTCTGCAACTATCAAGCAGCCAGTGTTTCCCATACTGCAAATTTCAAGCAGCCAGTGTTTCCCATACTGCAAATATCAAGCAGCCAGTGTTTCCCATACTGCAACTGTCAAGCAGCCTGTGTTTCCCATACTGCAACTATCAAGCAGCCAGTGTTTCCCATACTGCAAATTCAAGCAGCCAGTGTTTCTCATTCTGCAACTATCAAGCAGCCAGTGTTTTCCATACTGCAACTATCAAGCAGCCAGTGTTTCCCATACTTCAACTATCAAGCAGCCAATGTTTCCTATACTGCAGATATCAAGCAGCCAGTGTTTCCCATACTGCAACTATCAAGCAGCCAGTGTTTCCCATACTGCAACTATCAAGCATCCAGTGTTTCCCATACTGCAACTATCAAACAGCCAGTGTTTCCCATACTGCAAATATCAAGCAGCCAGTGTTTCCCATACTGCAACTATCAAGCAGCCAGTGTTTCCCATACTGCAACTATCAAGCAGCCAGTGTTTCCCATACTGCAATTATCAAGCAGCCAGTGTTTCCCATACTGCAACTATCAAGCAGCCAGTGTTTCCCATACTGCAACTATCAAGCAGCCAGTGTTTCCCATACTGCAACTATCAAGCAGCCAATGTTTCCCATACTGCAACTATCAAGCGGCCAGTGTTTCCCATTCTGCAACTATCAAGTGGCCAGTGTTTCCCATACTGCAACTATCAAACAGCCAGTGTTTCCCATTCTGCAACTATCAAGCAGCCAGTGTTTCCCATACTGCAACTATCAAGGAGCCAGTGTTTCCCATACTGCATATATCAAGCAGCCAGTGTTTCCCATACTGCAGATATCAAGCAGCCAGTGTTTCCCATACTGCAACTATCAAGCAGCCAGTGTTTCCCATACTGCAACTATCAAGCAGCCAGTGTTTCCCATTCTGCAACTATCAAGCAGCCAGTGTTTCCCATACAGCAACTATCAAGCAGCCAGTGTTTCCCATACTGCAAGCAGCCAGTGTTTCCCATACTGCAACTATCAAGCAGCCAGTGTTTCCCATACTGCAACTATCAAGCATCCAGTGTTTCCCATACTGCAACTATCAAGCAGCCAGTGTTTCCCATACTGCAAATATCAAGCAGCCAGTGTTTCCCATACTGCAACTATCAAGCAGCCATTGTTTCCCATACTGCAATTATCAAGCAGCCAGTGTTTCCCATACTGCAACTATCAAGCAGCCAGTGTTTCCCATACTGCAGCTATCAAGCAGCCAGTGTTTCCCATACTGCAACTAGGATTTTAACCTACTCAGTCTTATTTGACAGAGCTTATCGGACAAAAAATGGAATTGGTTAAATTAAATTATTGGAATAATTTGCTGTTGTAAAATCTTGGCATTAGGACAAGATTAACTACCATATTCCCTGATTTCAGATTGTAAAATTTATTAAATTTTATCCGTTCTAAAAGTAAACAAACAAAAATATGTGGGAAAAATTCCAGATAAACAAGGTTGACAGATGAAAATGTCCTCAAGGCTTATATCAAATTTGATGGACAAGATTTATAAATTACAAATAAAATACAGTATTTGCTCCATGTTTGGGACAAGTAAATATCATTAATTTCCCAGGTGTCCCAATATAACAGAAATAAAAAATCCAAGCTTGTGGTAGGTATGATTCACCTGGATTCATGTGGTAGAATAGATATTGAAACCCGCTTTATTATCCCCCAAGAAAGTCATAACAATGGTGTTGAAAAATGAATGTTTTGAAAAAGAAAAAAAATTATTATTAAAACCTCACAAATTAGTATGTATTATAAAATATTTTATTAGCTCACCTGACTGAAAGTCAGGGTGAGCTTTTCTGATCACTTTTCGTCCGCCGTCCGGCGTCCGTCGTGAAGGTGGTGTTTGGGCCTTTTTCTCCCAAACCACTGGCCGCATATTAATGAAATTTCATGTGAGCAGGGACTATATAAGGGCATTTTGATTTTTTGTCAAATTAGGTTTCAGCTCATATTGAGCAGAGGGATGGGGCAAAAATGCTCCATTTCTTAAAAAATTTTCTCAAGAACCAGCAATAGCAGAAACTTGATGTTGGTATGCAGCTTCCTTTTGAGGTGTAGACTCAAGTTTGTTCAAGAGAAGTTTGTCGGGCATTAGTTGCCTTCGTTATGGGAGGGGCAAAAATTTTGGCCACGCCTAAAATTTCTGTTTTCAGAACCGTCAGGTCGATTTGAACCAAATTTGATATGAGGTGATAATGGGTCATAAGTAGTTGATTGATGCCAAAAAATTTTTCTCATTGCCCCGTGGGAACCTCGGGAGCTAAAAATAGGAAAAACCTTAAAACTGCCATATCTCCAAAACTACACGGCACAGGGAATTCTTATTTTGTATAAAGCTTACTTTTATCTAGTAGAATAGAGTGGTTAAAAAAAATCCCTATCGGTTTGATCACAAGGTACTTTTTTCAGGACTTTGAAAAAGTGCTGAGTCAGCACTTTTTAACACTGTAGGCAATGGGAAAAAGATTAAAAAATCTTCTTCTCCAGATCCAGCAGGCAGAATCTTTTGATAATTGGTATGCAACATTGTAGGGTGGATCTGATTCAAATTTGTTCAAATCGGCCCCCTGGGTTCATATTTGGGCTCAGTACAGGAGCCCGATTTCGAACTTAGTGCATTTCAGGCAAATTTCTTAAAAAATCTTCTTCTCCAGATCCAGCAGGCAGAATCGTTTGATATTTGTTATTGAACATTGTGGGGTGGATCTGATTCAAGTTTGTTCAAATCGGCTCCCTGGATTCATATTTGGGCTCACTATAGAAGCCCGAATTCGATCTTAGTGCATTTCAGGCAAATTTCTTAAAAAATCTTCTTCTTCAGATCGAGCAGGCAGAATCTTTTGATATTTGGCATGCAACATTGTGGGGTGGATCTGATTCAAGTTTGTTCAAATCAGCCACCTGGGTTTATATTTGGGCTCAGTATAGAAGCTTGAATTCGAACTTAGTGCATTTCAGGCAAATTTCTTAAAAAATCTGCTTCTCCAGATCCAGCAGGCAGAATCTTTTGATATATGGTATGCAACATTGTGGGGTGGATCTGATTCAAGTTTGTTCAAATCGGCCCCCCCTGGATTCATATTTGGGCTCACTATAGAAGCCCAAATTCGAACTTAGTGCATTTCAGGCAAATTTCTTAAAAAATCTTCTTCTCCAGATCCAGCAGGCAGAATCTTTTGTTATTTGTTATGCAACATTATGGGGTGGATCTGATTCAAGTTTGTTCAAATAAGCCCTCTGGGTTTATATTTGGGCTCAGTATAGAAGCTTGAGTTCGATCTTAGAGCATTTCAGGCAAATTTCTTAAAAAATCTTCTTCTCCAGATCCAGCAGGCAGAATCTTTTGATATTTGGTATGCAACATTGAGGGATGGATCTGATTCAAGTTTGTTCAAATCGGCCCCTTGGATTCATATTTGGGCTCAGTATAGAAGCTCGAATTCGAACTTAGTGCATTTCAGGCAAATTTCTTAAAAAATCTTCTTCTCCAGATTCAGCAGGCAGAATCTTTTGATATTTGGTATGCAACATTTTGGGGTGGATCTGATTCAAGTTTGTTCAAATCGGCTTCCTAGATTCATATTTGGGCTCACTATAGAAGCTTGATTTTGAACTTAATGCATTTCAGGCAAATTTCTTAAAAAATCTTCTTCTCCAGATCCAGCAGGCAGAATCGTTTGATATTTGTTATTGAACATTGTGGGGTGGATCTGATTCAAGTTTGTTCAAATCGGCTCCCTGGATTCATATTTGGGCTCACTATAGAAGCCCGAATTCGATCTTAGTGCATTTCAGGCAAATTTCTTAAAAAATCTTCTTCTTCAGATCGAGCAGGCAGAATCTTTTGATATTTGGCATGCAACATTGAGGGGTGGATCTGATTCAAGTTTGTTCAAATCGGCCCCCTGGATTCATATTTGGGCTCAATATAGAAGCTCGAATTTGAACTTAGTGCATTTCAGGCAAATTTCTTGAAAAATCTTCTTCTCCAGATCCAGCAGGCAGAATGTTTTGATATTTGGTATGCAACATTGTGGGGTGGATCTGATTCAAGTTTGTTCAAATTGGCCCCCTGGATTCATATTTGGGCTCACTATAGAAGCCCGAATTCGAACTTAGTGCATTTCAGGCAAATTTCTTAAAAAATCTTTTTCTCCAGATTCAGCAGGCAGAATATTTTGATATTCGGTATGCAACATTTTGGGGTGGATCTGATTCAAGTTTGTTCAAATCGGCTTCCTAGATTCATATTTGGGCTCACTATAGAAGCTTGATTTTGAACTTAATGCATTTCAGGCAAATTTCTTTGAAAATCTTCTTCTCAAGATCCAGCAGGCAGAATCTTTTGATATTTGGTATGCACCATGCTTAGGGGGTGAGATTCAAGTTTGTTCAAGCCAAGTCCCTAGGTCCATATTTGGACTCACTGTGGGAGCTTGAATTGTAACTTAGTTCAAAATGAGGAATTTTCTTTAAAAATCTTCTCAAGATCCAGCAGGCAGAATCTTTTGATATTTGGTATGCACCATGCTTAGGAAGTGAGATTCAACTTTGTTCAAGCCAAGTCCCTAGGTCCATATTTGGACTCACTGTGGGAGCCCGAATTATAACTTAGTTCAATATGAGGAATATTCTTTAAAAATCTTCTTTTTTTTTAGATACACTGGTCAGAATCTTTGGATATTTGGTATAAGCTTTTCTTAGGAGGAGCAGATGCAACTTGTTGAAATCAATTCTCTGGGTTGATATTTAGGCTACCATGTCAGGTGAGCGCCTTCAGGCCCCTTGGGGCCTCTTGTCCTTTAAAAAGGCATCAAATTACTTCAGTCAGTTATCCTGTGCCATTTTTTTCGCAAATCTTGTCCTACTGGTGGAAGTTTGATAGTGTATGCCAAAGTGAGAGGGTTAAAAAAAAAGAATTTCTGTAAACCAAAATGTGGTGTCCCTTTGGATCGTGAGGTACTAAAACATAGCATAATACAGTAGGACATTATTTTAACTTTCTATCACACAATAATATAAACACCATGTGAACAATGAAGATAACTCATATTTCAGCCTGAAAATCAGTATTTAATTTGGGGCACAAAATTTCCTGAGAATGCTTGTATCGATCTTGTGGTTGTTACATGAAACCACAGTTACATGAACAGTTCACTGGTTAACTCCTTGCATGCTGCTGGTGGATATTCCTGCCTGGGACAGTATTTCTCTTGCCACTGAAATATGAGAAATTTGGGTATATCTAATGCAATTTCCACCCTGTAAATTGAATGGATTTTTTCACCAATAATTTCCCGAGTTATTTATTATTTATTTATTTATTGGTGTTTAAGGTCATATACTTCTGCACAATGGCTAATCATGCCTGTGACAGTTTTATGGGTGGAGGAAGCCGGTGTACCCGGAGAGAACCACCGAACAACTGCCAGCTCCCCAAAATCGTAACTCTGCACTGCAGCACAGGCAGGGTTAGATTGGTTGAAGACCTGCGTACCATCGACATGCAGTACGCCTTAGTGCACAGCGTCATCGTGCCCCCATGTTGACAATCGGGGTTAAGTGCCTTGCCCAAGGACACAACGCGGGAGTCTGAATTGATCACTCAGACGGTCACCCATCCAAGGATTAACCGGACTCAACATTGCTTAACTTCGGTGATCTGACGAGAACCATTTTTCCTGAGTTAAATTTAGTTTTCATCAAATCTAGACATGGCTGCTGTGAAGTAGCCATGACTAGATATGATGAAAAATATTTTGAAAATGCTCAGCGGGTTAAGAGTTAATGAACTTCTTCCAAACTTGCAACTTAGACTTTGACCAAAAAGGCTTTTGTGATAATAGTCTTTAGTCATAAAATAATATCATCTCTCATTTGAATGACATCTAAACAAGATCAAATTTTAACTCTTAGCCTGCTGAGATTTTCAAGATATTTTTCATCAAATCTAGTCATGGCTGCCCTAGAGCAGCCATGACTAGGTTTGATGAAAAATTCTTCAAAATTTGACTTGAGAAACCATTGGTGAAAAAATCCATTCACTGGAAGAAAATTTGATGAAATGAGCTCAAATTATCCTTATTTCAGTGGCAAGAGAATTTCTGTCCTGGGCCGGAATATCTGCCAGCAGCAAGGAGTTAATATCCCAGATCACGTCTGCAGAATTACATTATTACTGAACTTCCTTAACCCTTTACCTAACATGAAAAGCAGACGACACTTGTAAACAAAATTCTTGAATAACCAATTTTTTTAATTGTTTGTCTCAAAAACATAGGTTATGACCCCTCATTGGAACGAGCTCGATGAGCTCGTTCCAGAGAGGGGTCATAGCCTATTTTTTGTTACAAAAAAAGTAAAAATAATGAAACTTAAGTGGCGATTTTTGTGTCGCTGCCCCACGAAGTGGGGAGCGACATATAGGGATTACTTTTGTCGTCTTGCGTGGTCCGCGTCACACTTTCTCTTATCCGCCACTCCTCTTTAACCTATGAATGGATTTTGATGAAACTTTCAGTGATTCTTTATCACATCATGGCATTGTGCACCTCCTATTTTATTTTTTGATCTGCTGTATTTTTTCCAGAGTTATGCCCCTTTTCCACTTAGAATTCTGTCTGAAACGCCAGGCTTCTCTTATCCGCCACTCCTCTTTAACCTATGAATGGATTTTGATGAAACTTTCAGTGATTCTTTATCACATCATGGCATTGTGCACCTCCTATTTTATTTTTTGATCTGCTGTATTTTTTCCAGAGTTATGCCCCTTTTCCACTAAGAATTTTGTCTGAAACGCCAGGCGACACACGTCTTCCATGGAAGACTCACATCTATGTTGTGAATAGTGCTGGCTAGTTTTGGCCGCTACGTTGGTTAAAGGGTTAAACATTATAATGTTCAAGGACCCATTTCCCTGTTACTACAGTAGTGTTTACTTCAGTACCATTCGGGATGTCTATATTGAAAAGTTTAAACATTCAAATTTATACCTTACCTTGGGATAAAGTTATGCTGGAGTGGGAAGGAAAATATGATCCCAGTATATATGATGATTTTTATTTCTCCACAGAGTGATATTGTGGAGAGCACAATTAAAAATATTGTCTGCTTTTGTGTAATTTAGGCCTGCTTATATGGATGAGTATGAGAAATTGGAAGAAGATTTACAGAAATTGTATGAGATTTACATGGTGAAATTCCGTAATCAGGCTTACTTGGAGCAACAGTTGGAAGAATATAACAAAGTTGAGAATGATAAGATTGAAGTGAGTTTATATAGACTATCAGTTATCCTGTGTTGGTTCATTATTACATATACCAGTAAACTCTCAGTTATCCTGTGTTGGTTCATTATTACATACACCAGTAGGCTCTCAGTTATCCTGTGTTGGTTCATTATTACATACACCAGTAGGCTCTCAGTTATCCTGTGTTGGTTCATTATTACATATGGTAGTAGACTATCAGTTATCCTGTGTTGGTTCATATATTATTACTTATGCTAATAGACGAACAGTTATCCTGTGTTGGTTCATTATTACAGATACCAGTAGACTCTCAGTTATCCTGTAGGGCTTATATTTCAACGAGAATCGATTCGCACAAAGATTCACGCAATAAAACCGGAGAGAATCCATGCAGATTCTCGCTGCACCTCTGCTGGGATTCGCGTGAAAAGAATTGAATCAATTTAACCCTTTATCTAACACAGCAGAAACAAATTAACCAATAGAAGGCTAACATGACCTGAAATATCCTGACACTTTGTCAATAAAATTGCACAAATATGGCTGTCATTCTAACCGGCTCATTGAGCCAGTTCCAACAACAGCCATATTTGTAAGATTTTATTGGTAACTATTGTTCATTTAACTGGTAGAGTGCTGAATTATTTTTGGTCATCAGGATATGTCCATTACTCTTTGACTTGTTAGAATTTTTGGGAGAGTGCCTAGTGACACTCTCCCATAAATTGTAACAAGGCAAATCCTCACAGATTAAACAATTTCAATTCAAAAATAATATGAAGCACATCCACAGATTATGAAGCCATTAAGTTGTGGCACATGCACTTAAGAATAAAGCCCAAATATGGGCTTCCAGCACTCTACCAGTTAATTATTTTTTTATCATTTATTTATTAATTATTGTTTGAAAATTATCAAATTTAGTTTTAAAAATTAAAAAGGTGTGTTGGGTAAAAGGTTAACATGTGTTATGTGTATACAACAGTGGTTCAATCATGGTGACGTTATGGGATCCTGGGTATGGATTCTCTCAACCATTTACACGAGAAATCCAAATAGATTCTCACAAATTTAGACGAAATATAAGCCCTGCCCTGTGTTGGTTCATTATTATGCCCCCGACCTCCGAAGGAGGATTCAGGGTATCTAGTGAAGCCCTCTGTCTGTCCATCCATCTGTCCATACAAATGTTTTGCATTGTGATTTCAAAGCCATTGGTCAGATTTGGATCTCCTTTGGTAGGCTGATAGACCTGCATGGGGGAACGGATATGAATAAGGAACTAGTTCGGCCCAGTAATTTTTCCCAGAGTTATGGCACTTTTTTTACTTTTTGGACTTACAAAATTTTTCTGTTTGGACACTTTTGACTTAGACATTTGTTTCTGTCCCACAATACCTTTAACCCTTTGATACTTTTGTATTGTGTAATTACGTACAAAATCAAACAGCGCGTTGATATGTTTGTACGTCTTATGATGTATGAAATCAAACAACATGTTGATACTCTGTTGTCATTTGTTTTGTTATTATTTTTCGATATTTTTATACTGTACCAATGACCCAGACTTAGCTGGCGCAAGCTCATTAAATTCAGGGCCAAACACAAATTTTGCCCCCCCCCCCCCCCCCCATCCCCAAAATTTGCATCAAAAACCAAAAATTAGATGTCCTGGTAGGTCCTCCATACTTTTACTGTACTGCACATGCGCAGTGTCAAGGAGGTCTCAAAATTCCCGCCAAAATGTCATTCTTTGTTTGGCCCTGTAAACAGTGTCACATCACTGATATTTGTGCTGTAAATCTCAGTTTTAATGATGCCAGACACTTAATTATGAGAGAAATGGTGGATATGAAGTGCATTTAGGATGAGGAGAGGAGAAAAACAGTGGTTTCTAATGTTCAGGGCTGTAACTTAAAATTTTTTTATGAAAATTTATTCATGTTGCCTATTTTCGAGGCATATCCCTGCTGTTGTCATTCTTGCCATGAATGTTCCATTGTTTGTTCAGTGTTTCCTCTCTCTCTTTCCTTCATTCCCCCCTAGCCATTCTCCCATGCTTTTGGCTTATTTTTGTAATTTTTATTACTAAAAATTTCTTGGGAGTTTTGGCTTGGAAACAGAATTATTTTCTGTTCTTTCCCCATGTTTACGTCCTCACCCTAGGGGTGTTTAGGCATTTTGGTCTGCATCTACCATCTGATGCTCTGCAGTCTCTTCTGGGGAAGGCTCTGTTTAGCATCAGATAGTGTTTAAATTAGACACTGATTACTGAGCCATGTTTACCAGTGCCTGGAGTCAGTTTTCTGGTTTGTTTACACTTTTTGTTTATGTTGACAACGGTTACTTCTGATAAGTGATTCCTTGTCTTCTGCCTTGATTATTCATAGTAAGATACATTAATATTGTCTGTAAGTGTTACATTAATTTTTTCAGAATGATTTAAAATTTTTGCCCACACTTAGGCTTTTTTGGGATCCATTTGGGCTCTGGGTTCCCTTTGGGAACTTGGGCTCTACTGAAAAATTTTTTTCTTTTGGAATTGTTTTTTCATATTGTTATAATGGATTTTTATACTATGTATCTTTGTTTACAAGGTTTATTGCGGGTACTATGATCGATTATTTTTACAATGAAAGATTATTGTTCAAATTGTAATGGAAGGAAGTCTTCCTCTGATTCTCATGATTTCTGCATTAATTGTAGTCAGTGTACCTGCACTAAGCCTTGTTCTATATGTAGCAATTGGGATGACAAACGTTGGACACGTGTGTCACGGTATGTTGTTAGCGGGGAGAAGGACATGCCGGTCCTCTCTCTGCAGGGTCACTCAAGTTTTTCACTCTCTTTTTCAGGGGAACAAGAATTGGGTGATGTTTCCATGATGTCGTCTTCCAGTGCGCGTCCGTCGTCACAATCCAGAGAAGAGCTAGCGGCAAAAGTGCTTATGGATACATGGCAGTTGCCTAAGAGGCCCCTAGTAGGGTCGACGGCATTGGCGTCTACGTCTGCTAGCTTGCCCGGTGTCGCGTCCATTTACCAAATGGTACAGCACCCGGGTTCGTCCGTTAATAAGAAATAAGGGTGTTGCGAGCACTATAAACGTTCCACAGGCACACCCAGTGACAACGGATCTTGGTTTAGGATGGAAGAAGCCTTTGGGTTCGGTCCCTAGCTCGTCCAACTCCTCACTGGCTGCGAGCGAGAGAGGTCTCTCTCTCGTACAACAACATCGCAGTCCAGATGTTGTTGTACAAAATGTTCCTCAGTCGGAGCTTACGTCCACCCCTCAGGACGCTCCGGTGTATAAACAGTCCGGAGAGGCTGTATCAAGGGCTTCTTCCTCCTCATGTCGGCGCACTCGACCGCACCTTGGCTACGTGACCACCGATATCCAGCCGGAGATTCCTCGACAGCCAGGTCACGCCATCCGATAGCCAAGGATTCGAGGCCACCTTCATCTGGACATTTGCATAAGAGAAGTATGCAAGAGACAACGTCCACGGAGCTTCCTGCGGCTAAATCACGCAAGACCACAGCTCCGCAGGCCTTGTTAATGGACGTGCTATTGCAGACTGCACAAATCATAGCAGCATCCCAGCATCCGGCAGAAGCCCTATCAGAGCAGGAGGAATCTGATGATGCTGGGTCGGTGCGTTCCGCAGCTGGATCGGGAGCGGACGACCGAGATATCCAGGAGGTCCGTCAGGATGGCGAAAGGGATATGGATGAATTGGAGTTCTCCCTTTCGGAACAACACAAAATCGCCGTCGAGTTAATCCGGCATTTTCTTCCTGATGTTGTTCCAGTGGACCAGGATGCTGCTCAGCCTGATAGGAGGCTTATAACACCACTGGACACCAAATTTTTTAATCAGTTTAGGGACACCGTCCCTGAGTTTCCGTCTCAGTCCAGGAATGTCTCACAGACATTTGAACTTTTAAATGACGCTATCAATAAACTTGCTGGTAAATCGGGCAAGTCAGCCTTCCTATCGGCTAATGCTCTTAATCTGCCTTTCATTAATTCTAGGAATAGATTTGAAACGGCAGGACAGGGCATTCAGAGAGTTCCTCTGCGTCTAGACGACCAGGCTGAAGACCTTGAATTATCCATGCCGTCGTCTATGTCTATTCATAGCTCTACCTTGGAAACTACAATATCTTCGAATAGAGCAAATTTAGACGCACACTCGTACGCAGATCACCTTATCAGAGCATTGTCGTTACGCCTTGAAGGGCAAGAATTTCAGGATGTACAAACGTCTTTGAGAGTTCTGTCAAGGCCTATTGCCTATTCTACATATAACTCCGCCCTTTCAGTGGCTAATCTGGAGTTGGTTAGATGTGACGGAACCCTAGCTACGTCCACGAGAGTGGATAGTAAGGTAAAAAACTCTCTTAGAGTCGCTCTGGTCTCCGGAGAGCTTCTCTTTGACGGCAAGCTTTCTGCTATTTACAATAAGTTAACTAAGAAAGCTTCAGACTCTCTGCTTTTTAAGTCCGCTTCTAATAAGTCGGAACCAGCAGAAAAAAGTAGGCCTGGATCTTCTAGGACCAGCACGTCCAGGGGAAGTTCCTTTAGAGGTGCGTAGTGCCCTCTAGGCCTTATTCTCGAGACCGTCAAGGCAGTGACTCTAGCAGGGGCCGTAACGCTGGCCGTAATAATAGGTCAGATGCCCCTAGGTCGATGGCGCGAGGTGCGGGTCGGGAGGACGTGGTTTCTCCTTCTGCAAGCCTCGCAGGTCCAGGAAGTGATGTGTAGACCTCTGTCGCATTCCTGTGGGTGGAAGGTTGTCGAGTTATTTACAAAATTGGGAATTGATTACGGAGGACCCTTGGGTTCGAAGGGTCATTGCGGAAGGACTGAACTGAAACTGTCCTTCAAAGGAAAACCTCTTAACTCGAAGTCCAAGATGGACTCAACTTCCGTCGAATATTCTAAAAAGAGACGCTCTTCTTTCAGAAGTTCAGTCTCTTTTACTGAAGAACGCGATAGAGGTCGTAGAAAACCAGGAATCTCCAGGTTTCTACAGCCATCTGTTTCTGGTTCCCAAACCAGACTGCTCGTTCCGTCCAATAATAGATTTAAGCTGGATAAACAAGCTGATTGTGGCTCCAAAATTTTATATGGAGACCATTCGATCGGTCAGAGCGAGCAATCGAGTGAACGACTATGCTGCGAGCATAGATCTCAAAGATGCATACTTTCACGTCATGGTATATCCGACGTTCAGAAAGTATCTTCGATTCGCTGTCATTGGAGTTGTATATCAGTTCCGTGCGATGTGCTTCGGTCTGAATCTAGCACCCTGGGCTTTCACTCGGATAATGAACTCGGTCATGACTTACTTCCGAGCTCATTCGTCTGCGGTAACGTCGGCCTACCTGGACGATATTCTTCAGAGGTACGGCAAAGAGTTAATGCTTCAGAACGATGTGCAGAATCTTCTGCTATTGCTCCAACGTCTCGGTTTTATAGTAAACGAACAGAAGTCGGATCTGGTGCCGTCCAAGTCATTCACCCACCTGGGGATGAGCTTCGAGATGCACAACAATCTCGTTCGTCTGCCGTTAACCAGAGCGAAATTAGTCAGTTGTTATGCTCGCTATTGTCTAAGCTCAGAGAATGTTACAGCGAGAGAATTCATGAGACTGATAGGTCTGTATGGAGCTGCCGCGGACCTCATTCCAATGGGGCGGCTACGCACTCGTCCTCTCCAAATCTTTCTGACTCGGAATCATTCACTCGATGCGGACATCCTCTTGTCAGACCAAGTGAAACAAGAGATTCAGACTTGGGCAGACATTCAGTGGTTAACTCAGGGAGTTCCACTGCAATTGCCGGATCTGAGTTTTTCTATCATCACGGATGCCAGTCAAACAGGTTGGGGTGCGACACTATGCCCGTCGGATTCGAGTTGCCCGGGTCTTTGGGATCCTTAGGCAAGCACATAAATATCAAAGAAATGATGTCAATTTGGCTTGCGTTGCTTCATTGGATGGACGTTATTCAGAATACCCACGTTCAAATTTTGTCCAACAATACGACGGTAGTAGCGTATATTCGGAATCAGGGAGGCACTCATTCCATTCCGTTGTTCAAGCTATCGGAAAGAATCCTTCTATTTGTACTGGAACATCAGGTTCTACTATCGGTCCGTCATATTCCGGGTCGTCTGAATGTGTTAGCAGACTCCCTTTCACGGAAGGGTCGCCTGTTACCGTTGGAATGGACTCTCAACAAACAGGTTTTCAATCAGATTTGCTACCAATGGGAGCGACCAATGTTAGATTTGTTTGCGATGCACCTCAACAATCAGTTGCAGACTTACGTGTCCCCATGTCCGGATCCTCGAGCATTTGCAGTACACGCTCTGTCAATCCCGTGGGATGGGATAATAGGATATGCGTATCCTCCAGCACCGCTGATTCAGCAGATATTGCTCAAGATAAAGCAATCCCACTGCAAGATTCTGTTGGTAGCATCTCTGTCACCACAGAGACCGTGGATAAATCTACTCAGGTGTCTGTTGTGGGACATGCCATGGAAGCTTCCTCCACGGGAGGATCTTCTGTTGCAGGGGAAATTGCGCACGCTTCACCACAATCTGCAAGGTCTCAACCTTCACGTATTTCCGTTGTGCGGTCCTTCTTGCACAATAAGCGTTTTACAGGACAAGCAGTGGACGCAATTTCTAACTGCAGGAGGACCTCTTCTTTGCTAAATTATGCTGCAAAGTGGAAGGTCTTTCGCCAGTGGTGTAGGGATCACTCGGTGGATTTATATGATCCCTCTATTCCTGACATTGCTAATTTTCTGGTCTATTTGTTTGATGAGATCAAACTGCAGCCTGTTGCTATCAAGGGTTATAGGTCTATGTTATCTGATACCTACGCTCACCATGATAATTAAGGATTGGTTCTAATGTCTCTTTTTTTAAATTAGTTAGAAATGTTACGATAAATAGACCTAGAACTCTTAGATTAATTCCGAAATGGAATTTAACATGGGATCTTCTTAAGCTAAAAGAAGCACCTTCTGAGCCTCTTGATACAGTGGATTTCAAATTCTTAACATATAAGACAGCTTTTCTCTTAGCCTTCTCTTCTGCTAGAAGAGTTAGTGAGCTTCATGCTTTATCGGTAGATGATTCTCACTATCGTAGTGTTGGTAATACTATTACTTTTTCTACTAATGTTAGATTTTGGGCTAAGAATCAGGCTCCTAATAAGTAACCAGAACCTATTGTTGTTAGGGCCCTTCCGTCTTCAGACCGGCGTAGGCCTTTACTCTGTCCTGTTAGAGCAATACATATTTATAGGTCTGAGTTTATTAGAAAGGGACGTAAGCGTTTCTTTTTGTCTTTGATGCCTAATAGAAAGGACATTATGGTTCATTCTATTGCTAGATGGATTCAATTAACTATTCGTACTGCTTATGAAAAGTTATCTTTTCAGCAGTCTGCTCTCAAAATTTCGGCTCATGAAGTAAGAGCTCTATCAACATCTTGGGCTTATGCTAATAGTGTTGCTATTACAGATTTAATGAAGGCTGCATATTGGTCTCAGCCTTCCACTTTCACTAATTTTTATCTTAGAAATATTGAGTCCATTCAATTTTCTGGAGATCTGCATTGTTTAGGTCCGTTATCTGTTGCTCAGAATATCGTCCACTAAACAGTTGCAACTATAGTTATGTAGGCTTTCTGTTCCGGCAGTGACTCTGTCCTGCTGCCCTCTTCGCTCTAGGGTATTTGACCCAGGGAAAGGGGGGGGGGTCCCTTAGATCACCTGCTTTATAGTGAAAAGCAAGGGAATACCTCCCCCAGAGTCAGTTATTCCGAGTCGGTACCGGGATGGTTTTAAAGTGTAAAGCTAATGTTTACTCATGTCATGTAATATTTTTAAAGTGTAGTTCGGTGTGAAGCATTTCTATATGTCACGTGTCAAACGGGCGTTAATATACAATCCTCGGACACTTTTAGAAGAATACAAATAATTAGTATAAAGGGTTACACTGGATATTAATAGAGATCATTGATGTATTTGTGCTCAATTACAGAATGGTTTTGTGTCTTTCTTTTTTGATAAAAATAAGAAAGATACATATAAATCCTATCTCTCCTTTTCTCCTTGAGGGGATAATTCTGTTATATGTAATTGAGCCTATTGGATTTTCCTTTATGTCTTGGTACCTCCAGCCTGTTTACTATTCAGCTAAGTCTGGGTCATTGGTACAGTATAAAAATGTTAAAAAATTTGTAGTAATTTATATATTTTTTATACTTACCAATGACCCAGATGGGGATGGCCCTCCCTGGAGTTGGGAACTCATACCTCCCCACTGAGTACATAGGCAGGCACTGGTTGTAAGAATGATAATTGCGCCAATTTCGAGACCTCCTTGACACTGTGCATGCGCAGTGGAGTAAAAGTATGGAGGACCATATAGGACATATAATTTTCGGTTTTTGATGCAAATTTTGGGGATTGGGGGGTAAAATTTGTGTTTGGCCATAAATATTTAAGTGTTAGCATCAGCTAAGTCTGGGTCATTGGTAAGTATAAAAAATATATAAATTACTATAAATTTTTTAACATTTTTTCAATTGCTGAGTTTGCATATTACGTGGGTGGATGTGGCTGATTTGTTAGCTCACCTTGACATAGTCAAGCTTATCTAATTGCTCTGTATCCGCCATCTGTCGTCTGGCATTCATCATCCATCAACATTATGTTTTGGACCTCTCCTCCCAAACTTCTGGACCCATTTATTCAATTTTGGGGGTAAATGTAAATGTTTATTGCCCCATGGCAATTCAGATTTGTTAAAATGAAGTTGCTCCTCCAACTGTTCTCCATGGGAACCCCACAGGATACCAAAATCTTAAAAAATCTTCTCATGGGTTTAATGACTTGATATTATGTAGCTTCCTTTTGGTGGTGCAGAATCAGGTTTGTACAAACAAAGTTTGTGGAGAAATATTTGCCTTTGTAATGGGAGGGGCAAGGTTTTTGGCCATGCCTAAATTTTCTATTTTCTGAACCAAATGGGGTATTATTGAGTAATAAGTACTTGACTCATGCAAAAAAAATTTCCTGTGTCCCCGTGGGAACCCCAGGAACAGAAAATAGAAATATTTTCAAATGCTCATATTTCCCGAACCACATGGAACAGTTGGAGTTGAATGGTAAAAAAAAATTGCCATCGGTTGTGTCAGGGTGTTCTGTAGAGGGCATTGAAAAAGTGATGAGTCAGTATATTTGAAAAAAAAAAAAAATTCTTCAGGGCCATAGATCAGACTCTTTTGATATTTGTTATGCACATCCATAGGGAGTGTGTGTTTTTTTTTTGGGGGGGGGGGGGGGGGATGTTCAGATACAAGTTTATTAAACTGAAGCCTGAAGGTTCATATTTGGGCTCAATACAGGAGCCCAAAGTTTTAACTTAGGGCAATATGGAGAATAATGTAAAAATGTTTGGCACACATCATTGTTATGAGGGTCAGGTTTAAGTTTGTTCAAATCAAGTCTCCCTTTCAATATTTGGGCTCTCTATTGAAGCAGTGCAATATGGGGGATAATCTTTAAAAATCTTCTCCTTCAGATCCACAAGTCAGAATGCTTTCATATTTGGTATACATCTCTAGGGTGGGGGGGGGGGGGGAGGGGTCAGTCAGATTCAAGTTTGTTCAAATTGGGTCGCTGGGTGAATATTGGAACCCAAAGTTTAACTTAGTGCAGTATGAGGAAATTTCTTTAAAAATCTTCTTCAGATTCACCAGTCAGAATCCTTTGGTATTTGTTCGAATCGAGACCCTGGGTTAATATTTTCACTTAGTGCAATATGAGGGAATTTCTTTAAAAATCTTCTTCAGAACCACCAGTCAGAATCCTTTCATATTTGGTATACAGCATCTCTAGATGAGTCAGATTTTAGTTTGTTCAAATTGGGTCCCTGACTTAATATTAGGGCTCCCTATGATAGCCCAAATACTATTTTAGTGCAGTGAGGAAATTTCTTTAAAAATCTTTTTCTTTAGATCCACTATCCAGCATACTTTCATGTTTGGCATACAACATCTCTAGCGGGGTGAGATTCAAGTTTGTTCAAATCGAGTGCCTGGGTTAATATTTGGGCTCACTCTGGGAGCCCAATTTTAACTTAGTGCAATATGAGGGAATTTCTTAAAAATCTTCTTTTCCAGAACCATCTGTCAGAATCTTTTGATATTTTGTGAACAACATCTGTAGGGGATTCAGATTCATGTTTGTTCTGGTCCCTGGGTTTATATTTGGGCTTCCTATGGTAGCCCAAATTTTACCTTAGTGCAATATGAAGAAATTTTGTTAAAAATTTTCTTCTTCAGATCCACCAATTAAAATGCTTTCATATTTATTATACAATATCTCTTGTTTACTATTCAGAACTCTAAGTCCGATTTCAACAAAATTTGATATGCAGCATAAGTGGGCATCAGATATTTGTTTTATATGGAAAAAATTAACCCTAGCTATCATTGGACTCACTGTGTGCTCAAAATATAAACATAATTCCAAGTAAATTTTATAAGGAGCCATGTAGCTGTAGAATTAGAAATTTTTTTAAGTACACTCTAGAGGTGTGTATCTAAGATTAATCCACATAAGTTGTATCAAGGGTCTCCATAGGGGAGCTCCATTTTTATGCGCCCATTTTGAAAAAAATGGGAGTATTATGTTATGGTGTTGTTACGTCTGTCTGTCTGTCCGTCCATCCATCCGTCTGTAAACAATTTTTGTGTCCCCTACTCCTCCAAACGTTTACATGCTACATTGTTCAAACTGCACACATGTTGATCAGTAATTGCCGTTGTGCATGTGACAAGTGCAAGTAACTCCATTTTGTATTTCCAGAGTTTTGCCCCCTTTTAGTACTTATTTATATTTATTTATTTATTTATTGGTGTTTAAGGTCACATACTTATGCACAATGGCTAATCGTGACCGTGACAGTTTTACGGGTGGAGGAAGCCGGAGTACCCAGAGAGAACCACCGAGCAACGACGAGCAGCTGTCAGCTCTCCAACATCGTAACTCTGAACTCTGCACTGCAGCACAGGCAGGGTTAGATTGGTTGAAGACATGCGCACCATCGACGTGCAGTACGCCTCAGTACACAGCGTCATCGTGCCCCCATGTAGGCAATCGGGGTGAAGTGTCTTGCCCAAGTACACAACGCGGTTGCCGCAGGTGGGATTCGAACTTTTAGTACTTAAAATATTACAGTATTGTGTTGCCTTCTCCTTCAACATTTTACATGCTGCATTGTTCAAACTTTGCACACATGTTGACCATCAATTGCCATTGTGCATGTGACAAGAGCAAGTAACTCTCTTTTGTATTTCCAGAGTTATGCCACCTTTTAGTACTTAAAACATTACAGTTTTGTGTCGCCTACTCCTTCAACATTTTACATGCTATATTGTTCAAACTTTGTACGCATGGTGATCACCAATTGCCAACAAGGGCAGATAACTCCATTTTGTATTTCAGAGTTATGCCCCTTTTAGTACTTAGAACATTACAGTATTGAGTCGCCTTCTTCAACAATTTACATGCTATATTGTTCAAACTGTGCACACCTGTTGATCACCAATTGCTGTTGTGCATGTGACAAGAGCAGGTAACTGTTTTGTATTTCCAGAGTTATGCCCCCTTTTAATACTTGAAACATTACACTATTGTGTCGCCTACTCCTTCAACATTTTACATGCTACATTGTTCAAACTTTGCACACATATTGATCAGTAATTGCCGTTGTGCATGTGACAAGAGCAGTTAACTCTGTTTTGTATTTCCAGAGTTATGCCCCCTTTAAGTTCTTAAAACATTGCAGTATTGTGTCGCCTACTCCTTCAATATATTACATGCAATATTGTTCAAGCTTTGCACACATGGTGATCACCAGTTGCCATTGTGCATGCGACAAGAGCAGGTAACTCCATTTTGTATTTCCAGAGTTATGCCATTTTCAGTACTTACAACGTTACAATATTGTGTCACCTCTTTCAACATTTTACATGCTATATTGTTCAAACTTTGCACATATGTTGATCACCAATTGCCATTGTGCATGTGACAAGAGCAGGTAACTCTTGTTTTGTATTTCCAGAGTTATGCCCCCTTTTAATACTTGAATGTACATTATGATCAACTGAAGAAAAGGCATGATGCTTGGACTATTTTAGTCACTCCTGAGGGGCTCAAGGATTGAAAATGGATCCTATGGAGATTGATTGCTTAATGTACATTCATTCTTGGCATCTGTTTATATCAGGTCCTGTTCAAGTTGAGCACCTCAGTCCCTCTTGTTAGGTAAAGAGTTAAGGATATAACACACCCCCAAAATATTTTATGGCCATATCATACAAGTTTGGACTAATTGGTATGTAGTCATATGTACAATATGGCCGCAGTGGACTGGTCACATTCCACGGGTGGGCAATATTTCCACGGCTGCAATAATATTAGATTCCAAACACTAATTATAGGAATAATCATCAAAAATGTAATTATTGTGGACAGCCTGGTGCTTCATTAATAAATTTTTTGCTGATGATGATATATTTTTATTACCTGGCAAAATGCATGCTTGGACATCACTGCCCGTGTGTGGATTACGACCAGTCCACACTGACTGTACTGTACAGATTGTGATTATATAATGATACGGTTAAAACTAGAAGTCCTGTCATGAAATGCGCACAAATAGCATGTCGCTCGGCGCGATAATCTGCGTGTTATGACCATAGTAATCCTATCAAATTCTGTACATATGGCCTGTGCACAAGCAATGTTTCAGCCAATGGACCTCCGGGTAACCCGGAGGTCCACTGGCAGAAACATTGCCTGTGTTTGCTATGAGTAACTAGGAGAACCTGTCGTGCTTTGGATGCCATTCAATATGGTAATTGCACACAATTCCTATGTGCAGTTAAGCCTAGATAAGCGCACAGTTCTTGACAGGACTTCTAGTTTTAATTGTATCGTATTGTTCCTGTTCAATATCAGGGTTGAGGTGAATACTTTATAAAATATTTAAAAAACAATAATTTGACTAATTAATTTTGATATTCTGTGTATTGGGTAAAGGGTTAATTTAATAAAAGAAATCTTGTTATCTATTGATGAATTACTTTGATAGCCACTGTATTGCCCATTTTGTAGACCTGTTTGGCCTCAGTTCATACAATATAAACATTTATTATAATCTTGTATGACTTATTATAACTTGTATGACAGGGCTCCATGAGTTATATTTATTTGTTTATTTATTGGTGTTTAAGGTCACATACTTATGCACAATGGCCAATCATGACCATGACAGTTTTTACGGGTGGAAGAAGCCAGAGTACCCGGAGAGAACCACAGAGCAACAACAAACAGCTGCCGGCTCCCCAACATTGTAACTCAACACTGCAGCGCAGGCAGGGTTAGATTGGTTGAAGACATGTGCACCATCGACGTGCAGTACGCCTTAGTACATGGCATCATCGTGCCCCCATGTGGACAGTCGGGGTTAAGTGCCTTGCCCAAGGACACAACACGGGAGTCCGAATCTATCGCTCAGATGGTCACCCATCCGAGGACTAACCGGGCACAATGTTGCTTAACTTTGGTGATCTGACGAGAAGCGGTTCCCGCAATGCCACCGCTCCCTCCATGAGCTCTGTCAAACAATATATAATAGAATAAATGCTCAGTTTATATGAGGGGATGTAAAAAAGTTTTGAGCCTAACATAAATAAAGCTGGAATATCGGTACAGAACATATTTATTTTTCAACATAGTCCCCTTGTAATTCAATACACTTGTTCCACCTGGTCTGCCAGTCGTTGATGTCACGTCTGTCGAAGTCCATATCTTGGTCCTGTAGCCAAGCCTCCACAGCAGCAGTAAGTTCCTCATCATCTTGGAATCTTTGACCACGTAAGTGTTTCTTCAAATTTGGAAAGAGATGATAGTCACTTTGACCACGCAACTGTTTCTTCAAATTTGGAAAGAGATGGTAGTAACTTGGTGACTACCATCTCTTTCCAAATTTGAAGAAACACTTGCGTGGTCAAAGATTTCAAGATGATGAGGAACTTACTGCTGTTGTGGAGGCTTGGCTACATGACCAAGATATGGGCTTCTACAGACGTGGCAACGACAACTGGCAGACCAGGTGGAACAAATGGATTTAATTACAAGGGGATTATGAATAAAAATAAATATGTTCTGTGCCGATATTCCAGCTTTATTTATGTTAGGCTCAAAACTTTTTGACATCCCCTCGTAACTAGAAAATAGGAAAATAACACAATTGTTAATTGAATATTTTTTCCCTGGCACAGTAAGTATTCAATTAACAGTGTTTCACTGTAGAATAAATGTTCAATTTATCACTATAGCTCTTAAATTGTCCAAATTCCTTTTGATTGAATTGTATTCACAGACAAAAAGGCTATTCAGTTAGCTGCCTCCAACTGTACCATGCTTCTAAGAGGTATCACAGGTATTAGGCTAAGATTGGGGCCTCGATCTACACTATGACAACTGTACTCTATCACACCTGTTTCTTAAATATTTATTGTTTTAGAGAAATTTTGATGAGGGATTATATTATTTGTCTTTAAAAAAAATGTTGATTTCAGCTGCAATGCTTTTAAGAGTATTATATCCTTAAATATTTGTAACTTTTTCAGAGTTTCTTTAATGCACAACAACACAAGCTTGCTTCTCAATCTGCACGGGTAAACCTTTGCTTCTGAGGAATAACCTTTATCAATCTACAAATTAGTCCTCTATCTGTGTCATTCTGCATATCTCAGAGGGTGGATTTGCAGTTGGCTAGAATTCCCCAATTTATCCTCTGGGCACTTCTTTCTGTTGACAGTGTGCAAAATTTCAAAAATGACTCCAACCGACTAACCAATCACATGATTTGGAGATGGCTTACCGAAACTCGGCTACTTCAAAATTCTTGGGAAACTGCCTTTTTATCATTAGCGGGGGAGGAATTCGTCACATACAGGTGAATTGTGCACTTGGTGATACCTTTTTGAAATTTGGCACACTGTTAGTGTAGGCTATGAGGTTCTCAAAAACGATCGGCTACAAGTTGACACCGACCGGTGGCGACCAGTAGCGGCACAATCCAAAATGGCCGCCAGCGGCTGAAGGGAACCTCCTTTTCGACGGTCTACCGACTATACATCCGATTGTAAGGGCGCGAAAGTGAACTCTGATCCACGCACGTGTTGGAAACAGACGTGGGAGATGATGTAGAATAAAACGAGATTCTCTATACGGACGCATCAATTTCTTGGAACTTGAAAAGAGCGTTGTTTCTCCGGGATCAGCGTCATTCAGGCAAACCTGAATGACGCTGATCCCGGAGAAACAACGCTCTTTATGAAGCAGTCTCTTTGCCATACAATCTCTTGTTTGGCGTAATTCCGCAAGCAATTCTGATTTGTCTGTCGAAATTAATTCGAGAACGCGATTGTTCACAAAAATCATTCACAGAATGAGTGAGAATCCTCTTCGTGTACGGACTAGTACTGACTGGGAACGTTGTTGCTTTTGCCAGCAAGACAGTTCCAAGAAATTGATGCGTCCGTATAGAGAATCTCGTTTTCATGACGCCTATAAAGCTATTGAGGAAGACATAACGCGCTTCCTAGATAATGGCGTTGAGCTTCCATATAATTTGACCATTGATTGTTTGATGAGAGAGAGTGATGAGTGTATGTCGATGTCACTGTTGACGAATAAGGCAATATATCATAAGACATGCCGTGACAGTATTCGGACTCACATCGTACAGCGCGTGCTACACAAGCGAGAGCGAAATGAGGCAGTGGCATCCTGCTCCACGCTGAGTCCTAAAAGAACACGGACAAGTTTTGAATCTGGCTGTGACAGGAAACTGCCCCAGTGTGTTTATTGTCACAAACGCGAAGGTGACAGCAGTGAGCCTATTTGCAGATCAATGTCTGATAACAATAAACTCAAAATTATGGCAAAGGAAGCCGAGAACTGGGTTGTTTTTTCTCGGGTCAATGCAGCATTTGATTCCGCTGCTAGTGATCTTTACTATCACAAAACCTGTTATTGTAAGCTTGCCAATGAAGCACGAGCGGCTAAATCTAAAAAGTCGAAGAACGCCGAACATTCCGCGTCAGGCCTGCCCTATGACCCTCTCGTTATGGCAGAGCTCATAACATTTGTTGAACACAACGATTCCGCGATGAAGCTTGTCGATCTCAAGAATCTGTACAGTCGGAGGTTGAAGCAAGTCGGTTCTGATTGGCTTAGTGAAGAAATACATTCCACTCGATTCAAAGAACATTTGTTGCAGAAATTGGGCGATGGCTGGGACGCCTTCACACAGGGTAGAGATGTGTTTATTTCAAGTAGGTTTCGAGTTGGCTCCTTGTTGTCCGAATCTTTAACTCGTATAGTGTCTGAGGAAGAGGCAAAAAAGATAGTTGATGTGGGTCTTCTTCTGCGTAAACACATACTCATATCTCAAGCTCCTTTCACGGGATCATTTTCATCTTATTGCTTGAGCGAGCCTGTACCCAACTCACTCCTGACTCTTCTTAGAGTTCTACTTGAGGGCACATGTAGTATACAGAACTTAGGCGATGATGAGACTGTTAATGCCAAGACTCGAGTGGCTTGTACTATTTCACAGATGTTGATCAGCAATTCAGCGAAACGCTCCGAACATGCACAAAATGTTCACCAGAGACGTGACAGAGAAACTCCAATGCCTCTTTATGTGGGTTTGAAGTTGCATGCCCATGATCGTATGAAAAATCTTATCAGAGATTTTCATCAAATGGGACTCTCTGTCTCTTATGATCGCGTAATGGATGTTCGCAGGAGTTTCGCGAGAGCTGTTTCACTGCGGTTCAAGAACGAAGGTGTTGTAGTCCCAGCTAACTGCAAACGTAATGTTTTCTCGATAGGAACCACTGATAACATTGATGTATCTGGTAGATCTGATATGCATGGTACGTCCATCACACTCATTGGTCAACTGAGCAGGGACAATGTGGGTACTGATCCCCCACCACTGAGTTTAGATGTTCCAGAAGACACACAAATTGAACTCCCAGACGACTATGCATTTGTTCCTTTCGTTGAAGACTTTGGTGGGGACATCAGGCTTGAATCTCCAGATGAATGTAATGTACGGCCCAATGAATATGCAGATTTGAACGTGGGAGAGAATGACTGGTTGTCTCATGTGTCACAGATCAGCAATAAAGGGAAGGTTGATGGCAGCTGGCAGCTTGATGAAGTCCCTGTGACCTTTTCAGGCTTCTTTTCAAAACATGAAGATCAAGACAATGTCAAACCTCGTGCAGTTATTGGGGTATTCCCTGTTTTCAGTGAGCAGAAAGCGGACTCACTCAGTATGCAGAAGCATGCTATGTATGTGGTCAGGGAAGCTACTGCTTTCGTAAACCCCGGCCAGATACCTGTCATTGAAGGTGACTGTCCGTTGTATGCCAGGCAGAAAAAATGTCAATGGCTGTTCCCAGAGGAGATAGGTGAGGATCGAATGGTGTGTATGATTGGATTCCTGCATCTTGAAATGTGCACCCAAGAAGCTGGTGGTAAGCTTATGGGTGGTTCTGGTTGGGAGCGAATGTTTCACCTCGCAAAGATATTCACACCCGGTGTAGCATCATCCCTACTTGGTGGGAAACATGTCAAGAGGACGCGACAGGCATATCTTCTCACTCTAGCTTGGCTTGAGATCCTCAGAAAGAATGCTTATGAGATTTACTGTCAGCAGACTGGGCCCCATGAGTCATTTGAAATGTGGGAACAGAGGATTCTTTCACAATCTCCAACTGCGCGCTATTGGGGTGAAATCGTTCGGAACTTTCTCTTGACAAGCTGTCAATTCGTTCGGAACCAACGAATCGGTAACTGGCCTGGTACACTGTGTTCTATCGATGAGTTGTGCAGTTACTTTTTTGCCCTAGGACATACAAATTATTGTCGGTGGGTCCCCGTATTTCTGAGAGACATGTCTCAGCTACCCAGGCGGCATCCTTCAATCCACAACAAATTCATGGAAGGCCATTTTGTGGTCCAGCGTAGTGAGAGGAAGTTCAGTATGATGGGTTTAGATCAGAGCCAAGAACATAGTATCCAACTACTCAAAGAAGACAGTGGTCCAAAAGGTCTCTATGGCCAGGCTGAAGAGAAAGTCGTTATTGAGCTTTCAAGGTCAGAAGTTCTGCGTGTTATAGATGAGTATGAATATGCAAGTTTCCACACAACATCATCAGATAACACGGAACACCCGGAAAGTTCGGTATCAGAGCAGAAAAAATTTCTGAATCAATTGAAATCTCTCCTCGATCTGGTGAATCAGGGACTCATTATCAACCCTTATGATGAAACTAGTGGTCAGCTGGTGACATTAGATACTGGTGAATATATGGACCCCGAAGTTAGTAAGAGTTTACGGTCATTACCCGAAAGGGGCAAGCATTTATATTCCACTTTCTTGAAGGAAAGGCTTGTGGAATGCACCGTACCCCTGAATGATGTTATTCCCAAGGCAAATATATATACCTTCCTTAACCCACCCCCAGCCAACCTGGACAAAGGCCGAGACAAACTCATGTCAAGTAAAGCAACTGCCGCAATAGTTACCCAGATGTTCGTTTCACTGCAAGCCCGGCCTGATTCAAACATGGATGAGTTTTTCATGCACGAGAATGCACGTGATCCGCCAGCATTATCCGATAGAGGTAAGCTACGGAGTGGGACAAAATCTCAAATTCTCAATTGTTTACCAGCTATTCCTGCACAAGGGAAGAATTCAGCAGCTAGACAAGCTTCAGTTGTCATCTTGGATATGCCTGCTGTAGTCCATGTAATCAAACCACAGAAAGCGGATCTGTTTGGAGAATATGCTCGATTGCAATTATTGCCATACATCGAATCTCTGATTAACACGAACACCACAAGGGTTGATGCGATCTATGACTGTTACCCCGAAGGCAGTTTGAAGAATCAGACGCGAGCAAAACGCCTCGGTGAGACAGCAGTTAGGTTGATACGGGTGTCCGAGAACGTCCCTTTACCTAAAGGGAAGAATTGGCAGGCATTCTTGAAAGTTAGTGAGAATAAAGACGAATTTTTCAAGTTCCTGTCTGCTGAACTGCTGAAATTAACATCAACATCCGAGTACCAGTTGTTAACGACATCAGGAGAATATGTACTATGCAATAAGGATGTTAGCTTATGTGACATATCTCCATCGAACCACGAGGAAGCAGACACGCGCATGATGCTTCATCTCAACCATGCAGTCTCACAAGGTCACAAAATAGCTTTTCTTCGCACGGTTGATTCTGATGTCGTCATTCTGTCTTTGCACCATTTCGCAACATTCCGTGACCTTGGACTCAGTGAGCTGTGGATTGGGTTTGGAATTGGAAAGGCATATAAAGATATGCCAATTCATGAGATAGCTTCACAACTTGGACCTGATTACTGTAAGGCCCTGACTTTCTTCCACGCCTTCACAGGTTGTGATGTAACATCCAGCATGCTCGGCATTGGGAAGAAGACAGGATGGAATGCATGGATGAATTTTCCCGCATCAACTGAAATGATGATAGAATTGACTGAGAATCCGCAAGTCTTTTCAGAGGATTCCCCTCATATGCAGCATATCGAAAAACTCACCATACAGATGTACAGTAACAGTTGTGTCAGTACACGTGTCAATGATGCGAGACGGCATATGTTCACACATGGCCTTAAGTCTATGGAAAACATCCCGCCCACCAAAGCAGCTCTGTATCAACATGTAAAAAGGGTAATTCTTGTGTCATCTTTCATTTGGCATCGTGCTCTGCAGAAACACTTATGTGTGCCAGACCCATCACAGTACGGATGGGAGTGGAATCCACGTCTCAATATTCTGGTCCCATTTTGGACTCACCTAGGAGACGCAAGTGCTGCATGTGCACTGATGCTCCACTGTAGTTGTGCCAAGGCCTGCAAGGGCAATTGCAAATGCTTGAAAGCTGGATTAAGGTGCACACCTTTGTGTAAGTGTGAAGGTGGCTGTTGTAACAATATTGAGTAGTATACTGTCATGTTAGGACCAGTCATCTCCTATTCTGGTATTTTTTTTTCCATTTTCGGCCAGTTAACACATGTCATGTTTCTAGTTGAGTTGATTTTGCTAACAAATGTTCATCCCATGTGGCTTGCTACATTGTCCGGGGTATAGGAATACAGTTTTAGATTTCGGAAAATAGTCTGTTATTTACTGCACAAGACGGTGTTAATTCATGCATAGCATGATACAATATCCCCAACTATTTTGCCTCTGTACAACAGTTGATACCTTCGTTCACCCGTGTGTTCATCTATGGTATCCTTGTCTTTCTCTGGCCATAGGCCACATGTGACTAGTCAGTTCCTACTCCATAGCAAATCAACTTGGAAATCCTTCATCTTGTAGCGCACTCATGTCTCAATGAATCCATACCTGAGTTGATCTAATAAATCTAACGTAAGGTATCAAATTGCCATACCGGATCATATTTCGATAAGTTATTCGCTAAAACATTTCGACCACTCATCGACATCAAAGGTCATGTTTTGGCTCCCAGTGGTGGCTATATCTCTATATCCCTGGTAAAGTAGCATACCATGAGGGATGGGCATTAAGTGTCGGCAACATTAATCCTGACTTGGAACACACCACATCTTAACTGGCCGAAAATGAAGAATACTACTTGTAGTCAAAAAATATTCCTGTACCTCGAATGACTGCAAACATACACTCACCCCTTCTAGTCCCATTTTGCCAATGTTCTATACTGGCAAGATAACATTGTATAATTAACAACGGGAACTAATGCATCCCGAGTTCATTCCAGCACTGCCCTTGCTGGCAGACGTGTCGCTATGGTGTTGAGATTGAACCAGAACTCCTCTAGAAATTTGATAGTTTTATTTTCTTAGAAAATAAATCTATCGAAAATGCCGGAAGTTGAGAATAGACTGTCACTTTAATTGGATTATCAAATGTCCAAGTATCCCCACTGCTGCATACTATCGAGTACCCTTGTTCATGTGTTGACAGGAATCTCTCATACCATGTTCATTTGACCATTGCATTCCCGAGAAACATTCAACACTAATTTATCTACGGACGGACGATCATACTGACAGTCAGACACACAGACGCACACATCGACGGAAATTCTGATCCCATTATCCATTAATCTTCCCCCCAACTTGTTCCAAGGGCTTCACTCCATCATTCACATCAATTACAGCACATGTATGGTGTTAGGTTTGGAGCTTCAGTTGTGCGATCGGCGAAAATAGCTTTTTTTCGATCCGCTTGGCGGCCATTTTGGATTTCGCTGCTAGTGGTGGCTAGAGGATGGTGCCAACTTGTAGCCGATCGATTTTGAAATCTCTGATGCCTACCCTTACATCATGCCAAATTTCAGGAAGGTATCACCAAGTGCACAATTCTAGCGAATTCCTCCCCCGCTACATTAAGTATTCATATATTGCATGGAATTGAAATATATGTAGCCTCTCAAGGTAAAAGTCTAAAAATCTATCAAGACACAAGGCTGGTTAACTGGTAGAGTGCTAGAAGCCCATATTTGGGCTTTGTTCTGAACTGCAGGTACCTAAAGTTAAAGGCTTCGTATTCTGTGGATGTCCTTTTTATTATCTTGGAAGTAAAATTACTTCATCTCCGTCGATTTGCATTGTTACAGTTTAAAGGCTTCGTATTCTGTGGATGTCCTTTTTATTATCTTGGAAGTAAAATTACTTCATCTCCGTCGATTTGCATTGTTACAATTTATGGGAGAGTGCCTATAGGCACTCTCCCATTAATTGTAACAAGACAAAAATGTGTGAACAAATCTCGAGGCTGAGAAATTTTTTTAGCTCTTTACCAGTTATGTTACACAGACTTTACCATTCAAGATGCAACTTTTGGCTAAAATGGTCATCCGTTCTCGTCAAATTTTGCGCACTGTGTTGAGGCTTGAGACCTTGATTCAGATTGAGGTTCACAGCAGGAAAATTTAGTTATGATACCCTTATTTCAATGAAACAAGCATTCGCTATAAATATCCATACAGAATGATAAAGGTTATGACTGTTTTTTTCAATACAGAACCTCAATTTATTATTGGTTATAAAAAAACACCTGTTATGTTTGATGTTGAAAATTTTGTTATTGAATAGTTCTATTTTTGAGTTTCATTTCCATTGAAAATTTATTTCTTACGATTTGAAACAAACCTTTTTTTTTGTCAAAGACAAATGTATTTTCAGTACAGATCTATAATTCGTTGAATGATATATCCATTTGTGTAGACAGAATTAATTAACGCTTACCTTGCTGAGTATTGTCTTGAATTCTTAATAAAATCCTGTCATGGCTGCTGAAAAGCACCAGTGACTTGATTTGATTAAAAATTCAAATGATTCTTGCAGTAAAAATTGACTACTCCTATTTATTATTAAACCAATAGTTTCATATCAGCCGAGATATCAGCCCTGGGTAACTTCACATCAGCCTTCAACCTTCAGTCTAGGCAAGGTATAAAACTTACATTTATCAATGAAACAGAATGCCTTAGGCTACAATATTGGCTATAGATGCTATATAATATGTCTGAAAACTTAATAAATTTAAACAACAGCCAAATATACCGGTAAACCTGAAGTTGAAAAAATACATGACATAATTAATGTAAATATATTTGTAATGAATATAATAATGCAATAATAGGACGCTAAGGAATAAAAATAGATCTCTTAAAGCTAGCTTATTTAGACTGAAGCATAATGAAACTACCAAAAAAGATTGGTAATAAAAAAGTTACCTGTATTGTAAGAACTGAAAGTAATAGAGATGAGCGTTTTTCAGATTTCATGTTGGTTCCAGTTTCGGTTTTGGTCTCATTCAAAGAGTCGGGTTTTCTTCATTTCGGTTTCTGTTTTCAATATACAAACATAACAATACACTGCATTTGCATATAAGATGATGTATTTGGCGCCAGTCAGGCACAATGTATTTGCATAAATTATCTCAAGAGTTTCAAGTTTGAGAAAAATGATTTTTGCCTTGAGCCTATTGCAAAATTACCCCCCCCCCCCCCCCCCCCAATACCTGTGTTTAGGGTAACCCGACAAACCCTCAAAAATTATTTTATCTTATCAAGTAAAAGTCGCTCATATAGGTCATTGTAACCCTAAATTTCTATCCAACTTCAACTGTGATTTTGACGTTGCCTTTGGAGTTCAAGCTTTCAAAATTATGTGTAGAAATAAATATATTTGGCATTATAAATGTGGAACAAGTGACAAGTTCCAGTTCTGCACAGGAAATCGCATTTGATAAACAGATGAATGTTTAAAACACGATGTGTAAGAAGTAATTTTGTCACCTATTTTCACAGTAAATGCCACTCTCGAACGCAATACCAATTAGTGCAGATGTTCTGAAAAAGGGGTATCGCAACTCTGACGTTTGAAAACAAGGTTAACTTTAGATTGTTTCTCTCTTTATTCTGCAAAGTGAAGACATGATTAGAGATTTTTAACACTAAAGTTGAAAACTGCGAGGACGGGTTTTCTGTAATTGTTTCGGTTTTGATAACAAACCCAATTTTCGATTAACCGCCCATCTCTAGAAAGTAATGGATAGAAAGATATTACATACCCATAATGGTCTATAATAACTTTAATTTGGTATCTGCTCCCTTGATACATATGTCTGATATACTCCGAAACTCGGCTGTTACTCACCTCTGCCAACTCAACAAATTTGCGTCGGTGAAACAATTGCTGTCGTGAAATGACTGTGTCTCATCAAAGCACCTTTTGCTTTGGTAGTTTTGAATCAACATTTTAGATTCATTATTCATTTTGCCTTTGAGTTGCAGATACTTCTAACGAAGCATCTGCAACACAATCACAGAAGGAATACCTGGAGATCACCAAATAGGGTTGAACCAGGGGTCAGCCCACAGTAGTCAGTCAGTGCTGGACAGGTGAATCTGACACTTTTTAATTTCTGACCACTACTTTGGTTGAAAAATGGTGTTTTGACCATAACTAATTCTTCATAGTGCCATTCACTGAGGAAGCACCCACCCCCAACCCCCGGTCTGTTTTTGTTGTTCAGCAATCAAAAATATTATGGGCAGGACCCAGATGAACACAAGTGAAGTTTATTAATTCACTAAAGGGCTATTGCTCTATGTCTGACACTGTAACATCAAAAGGATACTGAGCCTCAGACTTGAGGTAATGCTTTCATACTAAAACCATACTTGCATGTTCACATAACAGCTATGGTAATATTTGTTCCGTCGGCAGTTTTATTTATATTTCTTGTACTTTTGCCTTGGCACTGCCGACAATCGATGCTAATTGACAGGATTGGATACATGTTTCAGCTCAGCTGATACAAGTTACCCGTGCAATTACTCTGATACTTCTTTTATCAGGCATGGCTACCAATATATGCATGTTCTCCCTGGCAATGAAATAAATTTAATACGGTTCACTCTGTGTGTGTTTCTTTGAATATATTTTGAAGTGGCAAATTAAAACTCATACCTCATATTAAACTAATATTAATATACTGTTATTAACTCAAAGTTTGCAGGACCATCTTTGAACTTCTAGTTCTAGGTGTTCAAGTTATTCAGATTTGGGTAATTCGATGATTTTGACCAGCGAAGGACTGAACATTATAAACTGAGATAGCATGGAACATAGCATGTAAAGTAGCAAGGGAAATAAGTTGTGGGATAATTGAAAGAAAATATATTGTTCAAATCGATGATACCGGCCTAATGTATCAGCTGGTATTTTCTTTTTCTGTCCTGCTGACACTGGCCCAACTACATGGTATGGACATGGGAGAAGTTATTCTGCAAAGTTGCAAAAGTTGTGTTGGTAATATTGAAGATGCTATGGTTTCCATTTTTCAAACTGAATGCGGAATGAAAACCTCTTACAGCTTTTAAACATTATCATTAGCTTGGACACTACTCAACCAACGATTTTTATTGAAAATTAATTAGTGAATTTCAGCTCATAAAGAGTCTTTTCTACTTTGATCGCAAAAACGATGCAGATGTGTGATTAATGTTTTACAGACCAATTTGGACCTCAACACTGTCAAAATACAGGAACATCAGTAATCTGTTGTTTTATTACATGCCCATGCAGTCTCCCTTATGCAATACGGGCGTGCAATACGGCTGTGCAATGCGGAATTCCGTATTGCACACCAACCTGTTCCAACCGGGACTTTTTTTTATGCAATGCGACTGCATAAAGTGCATGGTGTTTACCACCGTTGATAGAAAAGAAAATTAGGTCAGTAGGTGCTTGGGTCATGTAATAAATACAAAACCACATGTATGTTTCAATGAGTCGTTTTGTATTCAATTCGTCAGATGTGCGTAGAAAGAAAACGTCGAGACCTTCGGTCTCGACGTTTTCTTCCTACGCACATCTGACTCATTGAATACAAAACGACTCATTGAAACATACATGTAGTTTTGTCTATTTACTACTGCTGTTGTTCTGCTGATTTGTCACCGATTCATAAAGAGGAGTCAACACCAAAACAATGGCTACTCTGATTTGCAAACAATTTCACACTTTGACTGACTTTGAGTTATCCCATTATAATTTCCACTGACTTTCTCATTTGGGACCAGGTAATGACTTCGAGTTACATCAGTTATTTGAGTTATCCACGTTTGACTTGGAAGGGTTTTTTTAATACAAATTGCACATAGATTTTTAGGGACCAATTTATTTATTTATTTATTTATTGGTGTTTAAGGTCACATACTTATGCACAATGGCTAATTGTGACCATGACAGTTTTACAAGTGGAGCAAGCCGGAGTACCCGAAGAGAACCACAGCGCATCGATGAGCAACTGTGAGCTCCTCAACATTCTAACTCTGTTCAAGCTCCGCTCAGGCAGGGTTACAATGGTTGAAGACATGTGCACCATCGATGTGCAGTAGCCTTAGTACACGGCATCATCATGTCCCCATGAAGGCAACCAGGATAAAGTACCTTGCACTAGGACATAATGTGGGTCATCCTGGACTTCGGGACCGATGACAGATTTTGAGTTATCCGGGGTATTCAGGATAACCAACTTCGAGTTAACAGGTTTCGACTGTAAATATTAAATGTAATTGCAAATTCTTCCCTGTAATCAAATGCAGATGGGCCAATAAGTGAGAGTGAATTGAATTCCAAATACTGCAAATCAGCAAACAAAACTTCTTGACCGAGAGGTGTTTCTATTTATAAATCCATGATTGTATTGAACTGTGACAACACACTTACAGTCAGAAGTTGTCAGAATCTAAAACTAATTCCCAAATAGAACAGGATCAAAAATAACATGAATATATAAAGCAATATGAATAAGGAAGAGTGTGGCCAAACTTAATCTGATCGAATTGACAAGTAATTTTTTTTTCCATGTTGCATTTCCGATTAATTACAGTGGCAAACTAGCAGTAACATAAGCCTGTCACTGGAGATATTATTTCCATTAGACCATGAACTTATAAGTTGCAGGCCAAATGTCGATAATATCTCTGCTTAAAATTATTGGCGCTTATGTGGCCTTAAAATTTGATCAGCTAATTAATATTCAGGTTTTCTCTTGTTTAATTTTTTATATCATGCCCTGGAAAGCCTGGAAATAAGCTATCTGTCATTTGCAGAATGAGGTCCCCAAAGGGGGAATTTTCTGATACTATCCCATACAGTGGGCTAGAATCCCCTTTGGGCAACGCTTTCTGTTTAGGCCTGAGATCTTGATTCAGATTGAGGTTCACAGAGGGTAAATTTAGTAATGCTACCCTGCTGTGCAGGGTAGCATCACCAAATTCACCCTCAGGGCCCCTAATTCTGCAGATGACAGTCTGCTTATTTCCAGGCCTGCAGGCTGTCCCTCAGTAATGTTTCAACAGCAGGGCTGATATTAAGGCTTATATAAAATCAAACAAGTAATAACCTTGTAGTAATATTTATCCAGTTATATTGAAAAGGTAGCATATTATTTGCAGACTAGTGCTTCATAAAAACTTGAAGCATGTTGCTTGATGTTCCTAAAAATTACTGCAATATTTCAATCACTAGTAAAGCTGTAATCATGGATCTTGTCAACCGACCTTTTATTGGTAGACTGAATTTATCCTTTTACCCAGGCCTGAAAATAAGCAATCTGACATTGCAGAATGAAGTCCCCAGAGGGTGAATTTGATGATTCTAACCCATACAGTGGGCCAATTTATCCTCTGGGTACCTCTTTCTGTTTAGTTTTGAGACCCTGATTCAGATTGAGGTTCAATGGGGGTAAATTTAGTGATGCTACCCTGCTGTGCAGGGTAGCATCTCTAAATTCACCCTCTGGAGACCTCATTTTTCAGATGGCAGTCTGCTTATTTTCTGGCTTGCTTTTACCAGTGATTGGTCTTTTTTTACTTAAGGCTGTAGTTGTTTTTACGTTTTTTTCTATAAAATCGAGTCATGGCTACTTTAAGGCAGCCATGACTTGAGTTTTTTTTTAAAATTCATTGAAATTCTTCACATCTGAACAGAAAGAATCTGGTGTTTTCCTGTTATCTGAGTTTGCAATAACCATGTAGGCGTGGAGGAGGGCTGGGGCTTTGGTATTCAGAGACTCACTGAGACTCTGTCCCAATCCCTCTGCAAGGAAGGGATATCATATAATGGAGCACTTCATCTGTCCTTCCGTCCTGTCAGACTTCCATTAATTCCACCCATTCAGAACACATGTATATCACACGTCTTAAAGAATACAAATACCACATCCTGATATTTCAATTATTCAATAGAACCCTGAATGTTACTTCCAGTATTGAAACAATCAAGTGAGTTAAACAAATATTTATTGACTTGCATTTCTAGGTTGCCGAGAAAGCACTTGCAGATATGGCTGAAAGATTGAAAGCTGATGAAGAAAAACACAAAAAGTTGATTATGGATGAAGACAAGTTTGGTAAGTAAAAAGTCATGTTTTTCAACTGCAGATAACAAATGTTTCTACTATTTAGTAACCTTTTTTCAGCCTTTAGTTGTATTAAATTGTTATGTTTTGTGTAATTCCTCAAAATTTGATGAGTAATTATTCTTTTGCAGGTAACTGTTACTGTATTAAATAGGGCCCAGGATAAACTTCTCAAACCACTCATATTGCAGACAAGTGCATGTCAAAAAGTACTCATTTATACTAAAAATGAAATTGTGCAGAAAAACTTACCCTATAACTTGTAGCAGCTCTATATGTGGCAGTGTCAGTCGGTCTGTCTGTTGGCTGGTCAGTTGGTTTGTCTGTTGGTCGGTCTGTGACCAATGAACTTTTAAACTCAATAACTTTTAATTTTCTGGATAGAATAACATTATATTTGATATGCAAGTGTATCCTAATGAAGTCTAGCCCCCATGTTCACTGCAAGTGTTATTTGGATAATTTTAGCTGAGTTATTGCCCTTGATGGAGTTCAAATTTGTTCATTTTTTCCATCCATCGCATCTTGGGTAAAAATTTTATAATTTTTATCTTGCACCCGACCTCCATAGGAGGTTCGGTGGGTATATCGTCAAGGTCTCCAACTGTATGTCCATACAAACATTTTGCATTATAACTTCAGCATCAGTTGTCAGATTTTGATGTCGTTTGGTGTGGTGATGGGCCATTTTAGGGGCAATGATATCCACATGGTGCTGGTTACACCCATGCATACTTACTACAGTTATCCCAGCTATGCCCCTAGTTAGACTTTTTTGCATCATTTTTTGTCCATGGGAATAATTTGTGTTGAATGGTAGGCAGGTAGCAGAAAATTGAATAATTTTTGTTTTTGCCCATGTTGACATTGCAGAAGGGGTCATTAAAAAAAAACTATTTGACATTAATTGAAAATATTGTTGTATTGTGTTTCTTCCCTTTGTAGACAATTTTGTGTCATTTGTGAACGTGTTGGAAATATAAAGCGACCTAAATTTTTATACTGTACCAATGACCCAGACATAGCTGGTGCTAACTCTTAAAATATAGGGCCAAACACAAATTTTGCCCCCCAATCCCCAAAATTTGCATCTAAAACCAAAGAAAACATGTCCTGAAAGGCCCTCCACACTTCGCCCTACTGCGCATGCGCAGTGTCAAGGACGTTCCGAAATTGGCGCCATTAATCATTCTAAGTTTGGCCCTTCATCAGTTAACATCTGACTGATCTTTGTGCTTATAAATCTCAGTTTAAATGATGCCAGACACATAAATATTAGTGAAATGGTGATTCTAAGGAGGATAGAGGAGGAGGAGAGGAAAAAAATGTGTGACAGAATATTATCAGGGCTGTAACTTAAAATTTTTTAATGAAATTATGTTAAGTTACCTATTTTCGAGGCAGCAGCCATTTTGTTGTCATTCTGATTATTTAGTTACACTGTTTTTTAAGTGTTTTCCTCTCTCCCTGTCCTTTAAGTCCCCCCTTGCTATTCTCCCATGCTTTTGGCATAGTTTTTGTAATTATTATTACTAAAATTTCTTGGGAGTTTTAGCTGAATAACAGAATGAATTCTGTTCTTTTCCCCATGTTTACGTCTTCAACTATGGGTGGTTAGGCGTTGTGTTCTGCATCTACCATCTGATGTTCTGCAGTTTCTTCCCTGGAAGTCTCTGTTTTGCATCAGATAGTGTATTTTTGGTAACTGATTTCGGGCCTGGGTGCCTGGAGTCTTATTTTAGTGTTTTTACACTTATTGTTTACATTTACAACAGCCCTCTGTGTGAGGGGGGATTTCTTGAAAATAATATCTTGATGTTAATTTAATCATAACTAGATACATTATTATTGTTCGTAAGTGTTGCATAAATTGTTTAAAATATTTTTAAAATTTTTGTCCACACTTAGGCTCGGGATCCATTGGGGCTCAACGTTACTTTTCAGAAACTTGGGCTGTTCTGAAAAAATATTTTTTCAAAATATTTTGATTTCAGTTATTTTTTCTATGTTAATGGATCATATTATTATGTATTTTGATTGTCAGGGGTTGGTGCGAGTACCAGGACTTTGTTTTCGTTTCACATTGAAAGGATTTTGATCAATTGCAATAAGAGGAAGTCTTCCTCTGACTTTTATAATCATTCTATATGTAGTCAGTGTACTCGCACTAACTCCTGTTCTGTATGTGATGATTTCGATGACAACATGGGAAGCGTATGTCACGGTATGTTAGTGGGGAATTGGACATTCCGGTCCTTTCCCCGCAGGGTCACTCTACTTTATCAATTTCTATTTCAGACAATCAAGATTAGGGTGATGTATCCGTGATGTCTTCCAACAGTGTGCCTCCGTCGTCACAATTAATGAAGGGCTAGCAGAAAAGTGCTCATGTAAATATGCCAATTGCCTAAGAGGACCCTAGTAGGTTCGACGGCCTTTGACGTCCGCTAGCTCGCCCGGTGTAGCGTCCATTCATCGAATGGTTCGGCAGCCGGGTTCGTCCGTTGCGGTCTAGAAGGAGTTTTGGGGTGATGCGAGCACTATAAATCAACCAAATGCACACCCAGTGACGGCAGATTAGAGGGAGAATGGAGGAAGCCTTTTAGTCCGGTTCCTAGCTTGTTCAGGTCCATCCGGATGGCGAGCGAGAGAGGCCCCTCTCTCGTACAACAACATCTGGCCCCAGATGTTGTGGTACAAAATGTTTTGCATTCGGAGCATACGTCCGCCGCTCCGACATATAGTCAGTCCGGAGAGACTGTCAATAAGGCTTCCTCATTCTCATGGTAGCGCACACGACCGCTCTTGGCTACGTGACCTCGGATATCCAGTCAGCTTCGCCAGTCAGAGAATCATCGGCGACCAGGTCACACCATCCGGTAGCCAGGGACACGAGGCCTGCAGACTCCGGACGTTCGCATAGGAAAGTGTGCGGGAGTCAACGTACACGGAGCTTCTGGCGGCAATGCATCGTAAGACCGCTACTGCACAGGCCTCGGGGACGGACGTGCTATCCTAAATAGCACAGCTTTTCGCAGCATCCCAGCAACAACTGAATCTGTCGCATAATGTTTTATCCGACGGTGCTGGGTCGGGACGCTCCGCGGACGCGGGTACGGACGTCCGAAAATTTCATCCGGTCCGACGGGTTACCGAAAGGGATTCGGAGGATTTCGAGCTTTCCCTTTCGGAACAACATATGCTGTTGTGTATGTCATCTGACTTGATCTTCTACAGGTTCTTTCGTAGGACCAGAATGCTGCGATGCCGGATAAGAAACTGATAGCGTCGGTGGACTTAGAAATTTTTGGTTCGGTTCAGGGACATCGTCCCTCAGTTCTGACATAGTCCAATAATGTCACACAATCTTTCGAATTATTGAACGACGCTGTATATTTATTATTATATGCTTGCTATTACCAAGCATTTTTGGTTTCTTGTTCGCAAAGTTACGGAGATGTCTTTCAAAAGTGTGCCTCTGTCGTCATAGTTAATGAAGAGCTAGCGGCAATAAGTGCTCATGGAATATGTCTATCGCCTAAGAGGTCCTTTGTAGGATCGACGGAGTGACATTCGCTTGCTCACCCGGTGTAGCGTACATTCATCGAATGGTTCGCCTGCCGGGTTCGTCCGTTGCGGTCTAGGAAGGAGATTTGGGTGATGCGAGCACTATAATAACTTTAGTACTCACCCAGTGACGGCGGATTGAGGACAGATCGGAGGAAGCCTGTTAGTCCGGTTCCTGGCTCGTCCGGGCTGTGAGCGAGAGAGGTCCCTCTCTCGTCCAACAACATAGGGGACCGCATGTTGTGGTTCAGATATTTTGCATTCGGAGCATATGTCCGCCGCTCGGGACGCTCCGTTATATTGACAGTCCGAGAGACTGTCGGTAATGCTTCCTCATCCTCACAGCAGTGCACACGACCGCACATTGGCTACGTGACCTCGAGTATCCGACCAGTTTCATCATTCAGTGATTCCACGGCGAACAGGTCGCGCCATCCGGTAGCCAAGGGACACGAGGCCTATATACTCCGTTCGCTCGCATAATAGTAGTATGCACGGGGTAACGATCACGGAGCTTCCAGCGGCAATGCACCGTACGACCGCTTCTCCACAGGCCTCAGTGACGGACGTGCTATCCAAGTTAGCATAGTTTTTTCGCAGCATCTCAGCAATCGACAGTTTCTCGGTCGGATCAGGAATTATCCGACGGCGCTGGGTCGGTGCGGTCCGCGGTTGCATCAGGTTTGGACGGCCGAACGCTTTATAGGGTCCGACAGGATGGCGAAAGGGATTCGAAAGATTCCGAGTTTTCCCTTTCGTAACATCGGAAGCTGCCATACATTTCTTCCGGCATTATCTTCCAGTGGTTGTTCCTTCGGACTACATTGCTGCGATGTTGGATAAGAGACTTATAGCGTCATTGGACACGGAATTTTGGATCGGTTCAGGGACATTGTCCCTGACTTACCGACACAGTCCAATAATGTCATTAGAACATGTGTATTATTTATCGACGCTATATATATATAAGCCTGCTACCAAGCATGATAGTTTAGTTTCTTGTCCGCAATGCTCATTTCTGCCTTTTATCATTTATAGGAATAATTTATTTTGGCAGAACAGGGCATACCGAGAGTTCATATGCGTCTAGACGGCGTGGTTAAAGACTGGAAATAATCTTTTTCGCCGTCTATGTCTTTTCCAACCACAATGTTGGAAACGACAATGATGTCAAATAGACTTAACTTAGACGCTTTATCATACGTAATCCACCTTACTGAGGCGTTATCATTACGTCTTCAAGAGAAAGAATTCCGGGATATGATCCTCAATGTGATTTCTTTTGAGGGCAGTAGTTTGTTCTCGTATAACTCCGCCCTTCAGTGGCTTCTTGGAGTTGGTTAGACGTGACGCAGCCCTAGCTACATCCACGCGCGTGGATAGTAAGGTGAAGAACTCTCTCAGAGTCGCTTCGTTCTCGGAGAAGCTTCTCTTCGACGGCAACTTTTCAGCAATCCATGAATTGCTCGATTTTCATGTTCTCTTGTCTATCTAGTGTAGCAAGAGATTCAGACTGGGGCAAACATTCGGTGGTTGACTCAGAGAGTGCCTCTGCAGTTGCCGGATCCGAGTTTTATAATTATGACGGTTGCCAGTCAAACAGGTTGGGATACTATATTGATCCCAACGGATTCGAAGTGCCAGGGTCTTTGGGTTCCGCAGTCTCTAGGCAAGCACTTATCTTCCACGGAATAATGTTTTTTATGCTTGTCATTGGATGAACATTATTCAGAAACGCATGTCCAAATCCTGTCCGATAATACGACAGTAGTGGCGTATCTCCGGAACCAGGGAGGCAATCATTCGTTTCCGTTATTCAATTTAATGGAAAGAATCCTTCTGTTTGTTATAGTACACCAAGTTCTGCTTCGGTCCGTCATATTCCGGGTCGTCTGATTGTATTACCGGACTCCCTTTTACTTATGGGTCGCTTGTTGCCGTCAGAATGGACTCTCAACAAACAAGTATTCAATCAGATTTGCTATCAATGGGAGCGCCCAATGATAATTTATTTACGACACAACTTGCTAATTAATTGCAGACGTATGTGTTTACATGTCCGGATCTCTGAGCTTATGTTGTTAACGCTCTATTGATCTAATAGGACGGAATGATGGGATATGCGTATCCTCCTGTGCTGTTGTTTCAGCAAGTATTGCTAAGATAAACAACCACAATACATTTCTGTTGATAGCATCTCTGTCTTCACAGAGACCGAGGGTAAATTTACTCTGATGTCTACTGTGGGACTTAACGCGAAAACTTCCTCCATGAGAGGATCTTTTTTCGCTGGGTAAAATCGTGTCATCTTCATCACAACCCGCAAGGTCTCAACCTTCACGTATTCCGTTGTGTGGTCCTTATTGCATTGTAAGCATTGTACTGGACGAGCTTTGGACGCGATTTCTTACTGTAGGAGAACCTCTTCTTCGCTATACTATGCGGCTAAAGTGGAGGCTCTTCCGTCGTTGGTGTAGGGATCACTATGTTGATATTGTTGATCCCTCCATACTAGTCATTGCAACTTTTTAGTATACTTGTTTGACAAGATCTACTGCAGCCTGTTACCATTAAGGTTATAGGTTTATGTTACCTCATACCTATGCACTCTATGATAGTTTACAATTGAGTCTTATATCTCTTTATCTAAGTCAGTTAGTAACTTTTCGATAAATAGACTTAGAATCATTAGATTAAATTTCTATACGGAATTTAACTTCGGTTCTTATTGAGCTAAGTAATCATTTGAGCCTCTGGAAACAGTAGTTTTCAAATTCTGACCTTTTAGACAGTAATTCTGTTGGCTTCTCTTTTACTGAAGAGTCAGTGAGCTTCATGCACTATCGGTGGATGATTTTCACTTTCGTAGTTTCGGAATCACTACTTCCTTTACTATTTAGGTTGGATTTTTGCATAAGAGTCAGGCTCCTAATAAATATCCGGAACCTATTGTTATTAAGGTCCTTCCGTCTTCGTACGGGCATAGGCCTTTACTCTGTCCGGTTAGAGTTTATGTATTTATAAACAGATATCTGTTTATTACTACGGGCGTAAGCTTCTTCTGTCTTTGATGCCTAATAGAAGGACGTTACGCTCTATTCTATTGCTAATGGATTCAATTAACTATCGATACTGCTTATGGTATATCATTGACTCAGCAGTTGTGCTTGAGATTTCGGCTCATGAAGTAAGAGTTCTTCTACATCTTGGGCTTACATTAATATTGTCGCTATTATAGATTTTTGAAGGCTGCTCATTGCGCTCAGCCATCCACATTCATGAATTTTCATCTCAGAAATATCGAGTCCATTTCTGGAGGCCTCTATTGTTAGGTCTATTGTCTACTGCTCAGAATGTCATTCACTTAACAGTTGCTACTATAGCTAGGTAGGCTGTCTGTTTCGGCAGTGACTCCGTTCTGTTGCCCTCTTCGCTCTAGGCTATTTGACCCAGGGCAAGAAAAAGGGTGGGGGAGGGTGTTCCCTTGGGTCACCTGTTTTACTATGAAAACAAGGGGATACCTCCTCCGGAGTTAGTAATTCTGAGCTGTTATTGGGATGGTTGTTTAGTGAGAAGTTTATGTTTTAAAAATTCATTCAGGTCTTAGTTTTTAAAGTATAGCTTTTGAATATAGCACGTGTCAACGGACATTATTATACAATCCTCAGACACTTTTAAGGAGTATAAAGAGTCTCTATTCTCTAGACTTACTTTATTTATTGGCTTACTTTAAAAATTATTAGTATAAGGATTATACTAGATATTAATAGAGTACATGGATGTATGATGCTCAATTTTGGAAGGTGTTGTATCTTTCTAATTTATCATAAATAAGAAAGATACATGTAAGGCCTAATACTTCTTTTTCCCTAGAGGGGATGACTCTATTTTATATAATTGAGCATATTCCAACTTGCTCTATGTTCTTGGCCTTCCAGCCTTTTTTACTATTCAGCTATGTCTGGGTCATTGGTACAGTATAAAAATGTTAAAAAATTTATAGTAATTTATATATTTTTTATACTTACCAATGACCCAGACGGGGATGGCCCTCCCAGGAGTTGGGAACTCATACCTCCCCGCTGAGTACATAGCGCTTACCAGGCACTGGTTATAAGAATGATTAATGGCGCCAATTTCGGAACGTCCTTGACACTGCGCATGCGCAGTAGAGGTGAAGTGTGGAGGGCCATTCAGGACATGTTTTCTTTGGTTTTAGATGCAAATTTTGGGGATTGGGGGGCAAAATTTGTGTTTGGCCCTATATTTTAAGAGTTAGCACCAGCTATGTCTGGGTCATTGGTAAGTATAAAAAATATATAAATTACTATAAATTTTTTAACTTTCCAAACCGAGAGGCTGATTTGAACCAAATTTTATGTGAGGGCTTATTGGGTCATAAGTACCTAATTTATGCTGATGTTTTTTTTCCCGTAGCCCCATGGGAACCGCAGGAGCTAAAAATAGAAAAAAATTAAAACGCCCATATCTCCAAAAGTGCACGGCCTCGAGAATTTTTATTTGGTGTGAAGCTTCCTTAGGACCAACAGAAAGAATTGGTAAAAAAAAATTGCCATCGGTTTTATCATAGGGTACAGTTTCGGGACTTTGAAAAAGTGCTGAGTCAGCACTTTTTAACACTGTAGGCAATGGGAAAAACATTAAAAAATATTCTTCTCCAGATCCAGCAGGCAGAATCTTTTGATATTTGGTATGCAACATTGGAGGGAGGATCTGATTCAAGTTTGTTCGAATCGGCCCCCTGGGTTCATATTTGGGCTCAGTATAGGAGCCCGATTTCGAACTTAGTGCATTTCAGGCAAATTTCTTAAAAAATCTTCTTCTCCAGATCCAGCAGGCAGAATCTTTTGACATTTGGTATGCAACATTGTGGGGTAGATCTGATTCAAGTTTATTCAAATCGGCCCCCTGGGTTTATATTTGGGCTCAGTATAGGAGCCCAAATTTGAACTTACTGCATTTCAGGCAAATTTCTTTGAAAATCTTCTTCTCCAGATCCAGCAGGCAGAATCTTTTGATATTTGGTATGCAACATTGTGGGGTGGATCTGATTCAAGTTTGTTCAAATCGGCCCCTTGGGTTTATATTTGGGCTCAGTATAGGAGCCCAAATTTGAACTTAGTGCATTTCAGGCAAATTTCTGAAATCTTCTTCTCAAGATCCAGCAGGCAGAATCTTTTGATATTGGGTATGCAACATTGTGGGGTGGATCTGATTCAAGTTTGTTCAAATCGGCTCCCTGGGTTTATATTTGGGCTCAGTATAGGATTTCAGGCAAATTTCTTAAAAAATCTTCTTCTCCAGATCCAGCAGGCAGAATCTTTTGATATTTGGTATGCAACATTGTGGGGTGGATCTGATTCTATTTTGTTCAAATCGGCTCCCTAGATTCATATTTGGGCTCACTATAGAAGCTCGAATTCGAACTTAGTGCATTTCAGGCAAATTTCTTAAAAAATCTTCTTCTCCAGATCCTGCAGGCAGAATCTTTTGATATTTGGTATGCAACATTGTGGGGTGGATCTGATTCCAGTTTGTTCAAATCGGCCACCTGGATTCATATTTGGGCTCACTGTAGAAGCCCAAATTCGAACTTAGTGCATTTCAGGCAAATTTCTTTGAAAATCTTCTTCTCAAGATCCAGCGGGCAGAATCTTGTGATATTTGGTATGCAGCATCCTTAGGGTGGTGAGATTCAAGTTTGTTCAGGCCATGTCCCTAGGTCCATATTTGGGCTCACTGTGGGAGCTTGAATTGTAGCTTTGTTCGAAATGAGGATTTTCTTAAAAAATCTTCTTCTTCAGATCCAGCAGTCGGAATGATTTGATATGTGGTGAGTAGCATCCTTTGGGGGGGGGGGGGGGGGGGGGGGGATTCAAGTGTGTTAAAGCCAAGTCCATGGGTCCATATTTGGGCTCCCTGTGGGAGCCCAAATTATAACTTAGTCAATATGAGGAATTTTTCTTTAAAAATCTTCTTCTTCAGATTCAGCAGTTGGAATGTTTTGATATTTGGCATGGAGCAACCTTAGGGGGCTGAGATTCAAGTTTGTTCAAGCCAAGTCCCTTGCTTCATATTTGGGCTCGATATGGGAGCCTGAATGACAACTTAGTTCAAAATGAGGAATTTTCTTTAAAAATCTTCAGATCCAGCAGATGAATGCTTTTGATATTTTTTATGCAGCATCCTTAGGGGGGTAAGATTCAAGTTTGTTCAAGCCATGTCCCTAGGTCCATATTTGGGCTGATTGTGGGAGCTCGAATTGTAACTTGGTTCAAAATGAGGAATTTTCTTTAAAAATCTTCTTCTTCAGATCCAGCAGTCGGAATGTTTTGATATTTGGTGTGCAGAATCCTTAGGGGTGTGAGATTCAGGTTTGTTAAAGCCAAGTCCCTGGGTTCATATATGGGCTCCCTGTGGGAGCCCGAATTATGACTTAGTTCAATATGAGGAATATTCTTTAAAAATCTTTTTTTAAATCCACTGGTCAGAATATTTGGATATTTGGTTTCAGCTTTTCTTAGGAGGAGCAGATGCAACTTGTGGAAATCAATTCTCTGGGTTGATATTTAGGCTACCATGTCAGGTGAGCGCCCTCAGGCCCCCTGGGGCCTCTTGTTTTCAAAGATATCATGCCACCAACAAGGGGAGCCGTACTTTAGCCAAAATATGTTCATAAATAATTGTTTGTAGCAATTTATGGGAGAGTGCCCTTCATTGGTGCTTGAAGTATTTGAAAAAGAAAATGGAGAAGAAGAAGGAAGAAAATAACACAGCCATCTCCTCGTCTAGAACTCATGTCACACCTATCTACAGTTCTTCTCTCCATGAAGGAGGTCAAGTCGGAGGACAGCACTGTTCCAACCACTGATGAAGCAGAAAGGGAAACTGGTTCTTTGACAACTTTAACTCCAAACTCTACTCATCCTGTGTATCAAACCTTCACCAAGGACTAAGGGATTACCAAGAAGAGCATGATCCAAATGGTGGGTCATGATAGAAAATCTAAGAGAGAAGATGAGTGCAGCTCCTCAACAGAAAACAATCCCTCATAATGATTCCTTCTAGGCTGCCACCAAAAAAGGAAGAAGTCCCTCACTTGATGACACTAACTTGGACGTCTCCAGACCTTCTTCTTCTCTACCTACTTCTCTTTTCAGCTCACATAACACAGTTTATATTTTTGATATCTGTTCCAAACTATCCCTCCATGTCTTTGGAATACAAAAACTACACTTTCATCAAACAAACGATTCTTTTGCGTTGAGTTGGGACTAATCCTTAACCTAACAAAATGACAGCATCTCTCCATGTAATATACAAATTAGTCTGGTGAAAAAAATTAATTTTTCTAAAAATTTCAGTAAAACAATATCATGTGATCCCATATTGGAACAAGTTCATCGAGCTCATTCCGATGAGGGGACACATGATATGGTTTTGTTGGAAATTTTTTTAACAATTTTAAAAATTAATATTTAAAATGATAAATTTTGATATCATTTGCCTTGGGTAAAGGGTTAAAGGAGCAAAATGATATGATCTGCATTAGCTTTTTACCTAACATGAAAAGCAGACGACACTTGCAACCAAAATTCTTGAATAACTAAAGTTTTTTCTGTTTTTGCGTCAAAAACATAGCTTATGACCCCTCAGTGGAACAAGCTCAACGAGCTTGTTCCAATGAGGGATTATAAGCTATGTTCTTGAGACAAAAATTTTTTTTAAATTATGAAAATTGAATGGTACTTTTTGTGAATAGCGCTGGCCAGTTTTGGCTGTTACGTTGGATAGAGGCTTAATTCTGCACACTGATGTGCAAATATAAAAAAAATTCAAGCAGCAAAGTTTTCCCATAATGCAACTAGGAAGTTGCCAGTTCATTCTTGTTTGACAGTGCCTAAAGAATTCTCTCAGTTAAGATTGAATTGTTTCATTTCTTAATTGTATGATGGCTAACATTTGCACAGATTGAAATTTTTGACAATTTGACATCAATGTACAGAGGGTTGATGTATTTTAGGAAGTTAGGAATCGGATTACTTGAGTTTTTAGTCGAGTTTTGACGAAGCCAAACTCGACTTATAGTTTGATGAAGTGGCGGGCGGGCGTAAACAATTTGTCATTTGGCGCACTTTTACCAAACTTATACCAGAGGTTACCCTATAGGAAGGGAAGACACCTATTGATTTCGTAGTCCGGGACTTCAAGGTCAAGGTCACTGTTACTATAAATAGAATATTTTGTGACAAATTGGTTTCTGGGCAATAACTTTAGTTCTATTTGACGCACCTTTACCAAACGTATACCAGAGGTTACCTCATAGGAAGGGAAGACACCTGTTGATTTCGGAGTCTGGGACTCCAAGGTCAAGGTCACTGTTACTATAAATAGCTTATTTCTTCAGAATTTAATGTCAAAACTCGACTTCTGGATCTGTGATCCTCTTGCTGGATTTTTTTTTTTATTGCACAAGTGAAAACTCTTAACGATATGTTGCATTTCTTTTACAGGAGATAGTGATATACAGAGTGATGGAGATGATAGTGAGCCTGATGAAGGATTCGGAAAACCACCAAGACCAACTCATAACAGAAAGAGACCTGAAGGTGCTTCTAACTATGTTGTCTTTTTTTACTATCATTACTATCATCATTATTATGGGATTTAGGTGGTGATGTGTGTTACTCACGTTTTTACTGTTGAAACCATTAAAGTGACCAGTCAGAATGATAGTTGTTTACCTTTGATTGTGGATAGCATTCACTCTGAAATAATTTTGCAAGACTGTCATTTTGAAAATCACAGGAGATTTTGAACCAAATTTGATATGTGGTATTATTGGGTCATAAGTACTTGACTCATGCAAAAAAAAAATCTGCATCCCCAAGGGAACCCTGGGAGCTAAAAATAGAAATATTTTCAAACGCCCATATTTCCTAAACCACAAGGAACAGAGAGCTGTTATTTGGTATGAAGCATCCTTAGGACCAGTCGAATTGAATGGTAAAAAAGAATTGCCATCTATTATGTTAGGGTGTTCTGTAATGGGCATCGAAAAAATGCTGAGTCAGCATATTTGCAAAAAATGTTTAAAATCTTTTCTCCAGAGCCAATCATCAGAAGAATCTTGTGATATTTGGTATACAGCATTCATAGGATGGGGGTGGGGGGGGGGGGGGGGGGGGGGCAGGGGCAGGGAGGGGGGGGGGTGCAGATACAAGTTTGCTAAAACAAAGCCCATTGGTTCATATTTGGGATGAATACAGGAGCCCAAATTTGTAACTTAGGGTAATATGGGGAATATTATTTAAATTCGGTATACAGCATTCATAGGGGGGTCAGGTGCAAGTTTGCTAAAATAAAGCCCATTGGTTCATATTTGGGCTCAATACAGGAGCCCAAATTTTTAACTCAGGGTAATATGGGGAATATTATTTAAAAATCTTCTTCAGAACCACCGGTCAGAATCTTTTAATGTTTGGTATACATCATTGTTATGAGGGTCAGATTCAAGATCAATATGGGGGATAATTTTTAAAAATCTTCTTTTTCAGATCCTATTGTAGCCCAAATTTTTACTTAGTGCGATAGGGGAAATTGCTAAAAAAATCTTTTTCTTCAGATCCGCCAGTCGGAATGCTTTCATATTTCGTATACAACATTTCTAGGGGGTTCAGATTCACGTTTGTTCAATTCGAGTGCCTGGGTTAATATTTAGGCTCATATGGGAACCTGAAATTTAACTTAGTACTATATGAGGGAATTTCTTCAAAAAATCTTCTTCTTCAGATCCACTAGTCAGAATGGTTTCATATTTGGTATACAACATCTCTAGGGGAGTCAGATTCAAATTTGTTCAAATCGGATGCTTAGGTTAATATTTAGGCTCGCTATGGTAGCCCAAATTTTAACTCAGTGCAATATGAAGAAATTTCTTTAAAATTTCTCTTCTTCAGATCCAACAGTCAGAATGCTTTCATATTTGGTACACAACATCTCTGGGGAAGTCAGATTCAACTTTGTTCAAATCGAGAGTCTGGGTTAATATTTGGGCTCCCTATGGGAGCCAGAATTGGCCATGTTGCTGAAGAATTAAAAAATTTGTATTCTGTACCCTCTAGAGGTGTGTAACTAAGATTAATCCACATAGGTTGTATCAAGGGGCTTCATAGGGGAGCTCTACATTATGATCAAATGAAGAAAAGGCATGATGCCCAGATTATTTTTGTCACTCCTGAGGGGTTCAAGGATTGACAGTGTATTCTATGGAGATGGATTGCTTAATGTAGACTCATTCTTGAACTCTGTTTATATTGTGTTCTGTTCAAGATGAGCGCTTCAGACCCCGTGGGGCCTCGTTTTCATTTTTTATCACAAAAACATAGCTTATGACCCCTTATTGGAACAAGCTCAATGAGCTCGTTCCTATGAGGGGTCATAAGCTATGTTTTGTGATAAAAAATGAAGAAATAATGAAAATTTAGTAATATTTTTTGTGAATACTACTGGCGAGTTTTGGCCGTTACATTGGGTAAAGGGTTAACTATCAAATTTCTTTATCCGACTTTGACAAACTCTATTATTTATATATTTATTGGCATTTAAGATCATTTGTTTCTGCACAATGGCTAATCATGACTGCCACATGGGTAGAAAGTCAAGTCCAGCCAATCGTTTACACCCATGTTGCCCATTTTAGAGGACTTCCACACCAGTCATTGGTGACTGGGTCCTATTGTACCAGTAAAAAACAGAGCTTGTTTACCCCAGTAAACATGCACTGCTTCACTTCCCATGGTTCCTATATGGAAACAAACTCTTGTGGTCTCAGAACAGGTACTTTTTTTTTTAAACAATTTTTTTTCCATTACTGAAATGTGGTTTGGCAAACAGGCATGGCCTATATAAACACTGCACCATACACAAATATACAACCACATTAATCCTTAAGCCCCCATATAGCCCCAAACCGCCACTTTTATATTGCATTGAAACAGGTGCTCCCTTGTGTAATCTTTTTTATTACTCTTGTGTGTAGACTGAATTTTCCCTGGCAGTGGTTCTACATCACTGCTGGCTGCCTGTATAGGCAGCCAGCAGTGATGTAGAACCACTGCTAAGTCATCAATAACTATGTAAGCAGAAAAAGGCCATAAATACTTTAAAATTAATCTGAGGACTTAAGGGTTAACATAGAACAGGTGCATGTGCAGTAGAGAAGCCAAACACAACATTCAAGTGATTAAATCATTGCATATCACAGAACTTATTATTGCATTAGCTGAATTGGATTTTCTAGAACTGAAAAAGGTTAGATTTTCAACAGGTACTTCAGCGTACAATCAAGAAGAGTTTCTGTGCACAATATTCAACCTCAACCTCAAGCACACATCATCAAAATGGAACTTACAGTGTATTACCAATGTCATTTGTAATCAGGCATGTTGCATGATTCCAAATAACGCCAGTAATACACTCATATTTTACAGTACAGCAGAACCTGTCTTGAGAGACCGCCCTTTGGGCCACACAAAAGTGGTCTCTCAAGACAGGTGGTCTCTCATAACAGGTTTCAGGTTTTCTCAAGTCAGTGAATAACCAACCACAAAATTCAGAAATGTAGAAGAATGGATTTTTCGTAATTACTTTGTAGTTGTTCTTTTTTATGAAGATTTTGTAACAAATTGGAATGCATTGTTATAAAAATTATAAAAATAAATTAGTGTTGAAAATCTTCATTGAAGATTTTCAACACTAATTTATTTTTATAATTTTTATAGCAGTCCATTTCAGTTTGTTACAAAAAGATTTTCAACACAAATTTATTTTTATTCCTATATGTCACATTTCAGGTTTGTATGAAATTGTTTATTCAGCAATAATCCTAATCTTTTCACAGGGGTCTTATAAAAACATCTCAATCTTTAATGAGTTAGCAATTGAAACCCAATTAAGAGCTTTTAATACTTTTAATTATGTTAGTATAACCACAATGGATTTTCCAATTCCAGAACAGGTAAAAAGTTTTTGTCATGGTTTCAGTCTTTAAAGGGGCGGTCTCTCAAGACAGGTCCATTATGGCATAAAAATACAAGTTGGTATCAGGTCACAGTGGTCTCTCAAGGTGGTCTCCCATAGCAGGTCCATTATAGAGTAAAACTGCATTGTTAACGTACGAACTGTTGAATGTTAGCATGAATTTATGGATAAATCATCAGTACAATGCCAAACCAATCCCAGCGTGGCTATTTTAAACTGGAAATATCGCGTACAAAACTGTACTTGGACACCTGGTTTCGGCAAAGTTGGTTCGAATTCGATGTTCAGTCGAACATTTTTTGGCAAGTTGACGTCGAAAGTCGAGTCGAAAAAAATCCATGTTCGCAGGGTCCTAGTTAAAGCGATCTTTAGACTTTTTTTCTTTCTTCAGACAAAGCTTGGCCACAATTTTCTTCCTACACTCATGAAATTCAGGCCTCATTTCTGTCATTTTTCAGTGAAATTCTCAAACACACTTCTCTGTATAAATAATATATACAGCTATGAAATTTAACACACTATTATTTGCATGCTGACTCAATTAAATGCAATTGTGAAATTTTCAAATTTCGACCTTTATCCCAAACAGCATCAATTTGATATCTTTTTCATAAATGTTTAATATCTGACAAGATATTGAACACTCATTCTTGAAATTTTGTAAATTTACACCCAAATAAAAACCATATCTAAAAATGCAATCAGTTTCCAGCCAATGACAAATTCATCTGTGGCTGACATGGTGATATTGGGTCATCAACCTTGCAAAAATTAAACTTTAGTATGCTCTTGTTCAAGATAGATGTTTTGGGTTTTTAACTCACCGAAGGGAGCTCAACTTATCACTTGCTGTCCGTCTTCGTGAACATTTTTCAAATGACTTCTCATCTGAAACCACTGGTCCAATTTTCACGAAACTTCATGTGGATGTTCATTACTATATGGCAATTCATGTTTGTTCAAATGAAATGGCCACTTCCCTTGGGGGCTCTGTATTGGGCATAACTCTGATAGCACCGTATGAATTATAGAAAAATTATTAAAAAATCTTCTTCTCCAGAACCAGTGGGCAGAATCTTTTGATACTTGGTATGCAGCATCTTGGTATGGGTCTGATTCAAGTTTGTTCAAATCGGCCCCCTGGATTCATATTTGGGCTCACCATAGAAGCCCAAATTCGAACTTAGTGCATTTCAGGCAAATTTCTTAAAAAATCTTTTCCAGATCCAGCAGGCAGAATCTTTTGATATTTGGAATGCAACATTGTGGGGTGGATCTGATTCAAGTTTGTTCAAATCGGCTCCCTGGATTCATATTTGGGCTCAGTATAGAAGCCTGAATTCGAACTTAGTGCATTTCAGGCAAATTTCTTAAAAAATCTTCTTCGCCAGATCCAGCAGGCAGAATCTTTTGATATTTGGGATGCAACATTGTGAGGTGGATCTGATTCAAGTTTGTTCAAATCGGCCCCCTGGATTCATATTTGGGCGCAGTATAGAAGCCCGAATTCGAACTTAGTGCATTTCAGGCAAATTTCTTAAAAAATCTTCTTCTCAAGATCCAGCAGGCAGAATCTTTTGATATTTGGTATGCAACATTGTAGGGTGGATCTGATTCAAGTTTGTTCAAATCAGACCTCTGGATTCATATTTGGGCTCACTATAAACGCCTGAATTCGAACTTAATGCATTTCAGGCAAATTTCTTAAAAAATCTTCTTCTCCAGATCCAGCAGGCAGAATCTTTTGATATTTGGTATGCAACATTGCGAGGGGGATCTGATTAAAGTTTGTTCAAATCGGCCCCCTGGGTTCATATTTGGGCCCAGTATAGGAGCCCAATTTGAACTTAGTGCATTTCAGGCAAATTTCTTTAAAAATCTTCTTCTCAAGATCCAGCAGGCAGAATCTTTTGATATTGGGTATGCAGCATGCTTAGAGGGTGAGATTCAAGTTTATTCAAGCCAAGTTCCTGGGTTCATATTTGGGCTGACTGTGGTAGCCCTAATTATAACTAAGTTCAAAATGAGGAATTTTCTTTAAAAATCTTCTTCTTCAGATCCAGCAGTCGGAATGTTTTGATATTTAGTATGCAGCATCCTTAGGGGGGTGAGATTCAAGTTTGTTCAAGCCATGCCCCTAGGTCGATATTTGGGCTCACTGTGGGAGCTTGAATTGTAACTTAGTTCGAAATGAGGAATTTTCTTAATAAAAATCTTTTCAGATCCAGCAGTCGGAATGTTTTGATATGTAGTGTGTAGCATCCTTAGGGGGAGGGGGGGGGGGGAGATTCAAGTTTGTTAAAGCCAAATCCCTGGGTCCTTGTATGGGTCTGATTCAAGTTTGTTCAAATCGAGTCCCTCAACCAATATTGGGGCTCACTATGGGGGCGTGAATTTTTACTTAGTGCAGTTTAAGAAAAATTCTTTAAAAATCTTCTTCTCCAGAACCAGTGGGCAGAATCTTTTGATATTTGGTATGCAACATCTTGGTATGGGTCTATTCAAGTTTGTTCAAATCGAGTCCCTTGATCAATATTGGGGCTCCCTATAGGGGCATGAATTTTTCCTTAGTGCAATTTAAGGAAAAATCTTCTCCAGAACTAGTGGGCAGAATCTTTTGATATTTGGTATACAGCATCTTGGTATGGGTCTGATTCAAGTTTGTTCAAATGGAGTCCCTTGATCAATTTTGGGGCTCACTATGGGGACCTGAATTTTTACTTAGAGCAATTTAAGAAAAAAATTTTTAAAATCTTCTCCAGAACCAATGGGCAGGATCTTTTGATATTTGGTATACAGCATCTTGGTATGGATCTGATTCAAGTTTGTTCAAATTGAGTCCCTCGATCAATATTGGGGCTCACTAAAGGGGTGTGAATTTTTACTTAGTGCAATTTAAGAAAATTTCTTTAAAAATCTTCTTTTCCGGAAGCTATGGGCAGAATCTTTTGATATTTGGTATACATCATCTTGGTATGGGTCTGATTCAAGTTTGTTCAAATTGAATCCCCCTTTCAGTATTGGGGATCACTATGGGGGGGGGGGGGGGGAATTTTTACTTAGTGCAATTTAAGAAAAAATCTTTAACAATCTTCTTCACCAGAACCAGTGGGCAGAATCTTTAGATATTTGGTATGCAGCATCTTGGTATGGGTTGGATTCACGTTTGTTCAAATTGGGTCGTTTGATCAATATTGTGGCTCACTATGGGGGCGTTAATGTTTACTTTGTGCAATTCAAGGAAAATTCTTTAAAAATCTTCTTCAGAACCATCATGCAGAATCTTTTGATATTTGATCAGCAGCATTGTCCCATTCAGTCCTGTTGATGTTTTAGCTCTACAGAGAGTATAGATTTACTCTGTAGAATCTTAAGAATAGCTTTTGATAAAATTCTGTCTTAACAGTATAGAACATTCGGTGAGCGCCTAAGGCCCCCCTGGGGCCTCTTGTTTTAATTTGATGTAATTTTTTACCATTCTAAGTCACTTTATGTTTTTGCACTCCCTCCCATTTTGTGAGAACCCCTACGGCTAAAACCACAACTCATACCCCATGATATTTTACAGAATCTTAGAGTAATAGTTGAAGTAATGTCTCGTCACATTTGAATTCACATTTAAGTCAACATTTAATGCTATGACAAAATTCCCACCAATGGCCGGAAAACATCAAAGTTAAATTTCACGGCACGAAGTTGAAATTCTATGCCATAATAGTACTCGTGGTTCCAAATCAAGCCAGAAAATAAGCAGTCTGTCATCTGCAAAATGAGGTCCCCCAGCGGGTGAATTTAGTGATGCTACCCTGCACAACAGGGTAGCATCACTAAATTTACCCTCTGTGAACCTCAATCTGAATCAGGGTCTCAAAACTAAACAGAATAGATGTACCCAGAGGATAATTGGCCCACTGTATGCGATTGCATCATCAAATTCACCCACTGGAGACCTCATTTTGCAAATGTCAGACTGCTTATTTTCAGGCCTGAGGAGATATGACGTAAACAACATTGGGACTATACCCTTCTAATTTCTGATCATCCCAATCCCCAAGAATTCCAACACATACAGGGTTCCCGCGGGCCTTGAAAAGCCTTGAATTTCAAAAATGAAATTCAAGGCCTTGAAAAGCCTTGATTTGGCTCCCTGGGCCTGGAAAAGCCTTGAAAAATGAATCATTGTGCGCCGAGTTGAGATGAATGAAATACGTCCGAGACGGTTTGAGTGGTTCAACTACAACAAGCCTGGAAAAACCTTGAATTTAACTTTCTATTAGCCTTGAAACTCCTTGAATTTGGGGTGTATATGGCCTGGAAAAGCCTGGAATTTCATGTCAGGTCAGGTGCAGGAACCCTGACATACTGCTATATTATACTAGAAGTGATATGTCAGTGCTTTTGCAACACAATTCTTGCATTGTTATGTTGAATAAAAGAGAGTGTGTGCGTGTATGTAGGGTTCCCATTGGGCACATGCATGGTTTCTGCTGTTCAAAACATCATAACAGACTTCGGCAGAGTTCATAGAATAAATGCTGAAAACTTGAGTGGCTGCTCCCAGTACTTTGCCCACAGTTTACTCTAAAAATAGGGATAAACAGATGGTACTGTATTCCAAGTGCCAGATATGCACATGTTGAAAGTGATTGGAAGATCTGGTGGTAGGGATAGTGGGTGGTACAGTACCTTAAAAGGAGACAGACATTGGCCATGCTTTGTTGGATGACTTCTGGAAATTAGCGTGCGTTTTCAAAATAATCTAGTTCTATTGTATCTTGTTTGACAGAACATTGAGCAATATCGTTTCTGTATAATGGTCTCCATTACTGTTTTCTGCTTTTACCTTTTCAGCTCCAGTGCAGCAACCGCAGGCGAGACTACATGGTGGAATGGATCCTGATGAAATAAGTGAGGTATGATCTTTATAGACAGGCATAAGAATTTTTCTTCTGTTTCCCAAATCTGGAACATTTATGATAGTTGATGGTACTTAGGCTAAAAAAAAAGTGTTTTGATTCTCAAGCAATCCCTCATTGAATTTAGATAGATAGATAGATAGATAGATAGATAGATAGATAGATAGATAGATAGATAGATAGATAGATAGATAATTTATTTCACGGTTTATTTCATGGTATAAGAGTTTACAGCACAACATATATCAAGATGGTAAATATCCTTTACAAGTATGCTTTACTGTTGGGAGGTGCCATAGCCAGATTGGCGGTCTACCTGGCAACTCCCTACAAAATGAATAATAAGAGATATATATGTATACAGACCATAAGAAACGCATTTGGTATATTTACAGTCACAAGCAGTGGATTAAATGAGACTTGGTGTCATGCAGTAGGCAGGGAACATCCGAGGACGAGTTAGACAATCGTGTTAGCTGAGTAATCTTGTAGTGGTATTTGAAGAATAGCACTGTACAACAAAATTACTATTGTACAAATCCATTGTAGTTGGTTTGTTATCATCTCAGTCTTGTGGGGGTTTTGGGTGCTCGGGGAGCAGCATGGATTTTATTAGTTACACAGTTTGTTGGTGGCCTAATATGGTATATATGGTGGCAGTTAATTTTGTATTGGACGAGAGCGAAACTCGTCCAATATGAAATTAACTGACACCATATATACCATATTAGGCCACCAACAAACTGTGTAACGAATATATCTTACCGACTGCTGCATCGATGCACAGAACTATTAACAACTGTGATCAAAATTAAATGAGAGAATTCTCACAATGTGTTCACATGTCTTTGCCTTGTTACAATTTATGGGAGAGTGCCTACAGGCACTCTCCCATAAATTGTAACAAGGCAAATCCATACATACTAAACAGTTTCATTTCGAAGATAACATGACACACATCCACAGAATATGAAGCCTTTTAAGTTGCCTAACCTGCACTTCAGACCAAACATGGGCTTCCAACACTCAATCTTTCAACTTGAAGCGTTTATCGACTGCCGCCATTTTGAATAATCAATGAACAAAGGGAAGATTACCCATAGCTGTCAGTGTATATTGATGTTGACAGGCAGTATATGGTTTTACGTGCAGTCTGCATGTGACGTCTTTGAACCAATGAAATTCCCAGATACTTGTAGGAGGTAAGATATTAGAGAGATTACACTCTTGATAATAGAGATTATCACACTGGACAGTTGTGGAGTATGAAGATAAGAACCGTGATGTGAGCTTTTTCTTAAACTCTGTTCTATTTGAGATATTTTGTACAGTTTGATTTAGATTATTCCATAGTCTTGGGTAGGGTACAGTTTGATTTGGATTATTCCATTTGAACCCCCTCATTGGACATTTTTATTTCCTTTTTGTGTCTTTCATTTATTTATTTAGTTGTGTCTCCAATATGCTTGCCTTGTTACAATACAAAGCCTTTGAATTGCAGTGCCTTCAGTTTGTTTTTAGAGGAATGTTTTATTTTTCAAATTAAAATTGAATTTATTTGTATAAATATGCACTTTCTATATTTTTGTGTGTAAAAAGATAGCCGAAATCCCCTCCATGTTTGCTCACTTTTTGCAAAAGAAAAATAATATTAAAAATAAAACCCTCCCTCCCTCCCTAACTGATTTGAAAAACTTTGTTTTTATACCTCTCCCCCCCCCCCCTCCCCATCTCGAAGAGATTGGGGGATATACCAGATTACATGCGTCTAACCATCCACTTGTCGTCTGACTGTCGCTATCTCCATCCATCCATCCATCCGTCTGAATCCATATCTCCGCAGTAAAGGGATGTTTTTTTCATCATAATTTTATAATTTGTTCTTTCCAAGTGTATTATTTAAATGTCAGTGATATACACAAACCTAATGTATTATCATCATTGATATCAAGTATATTATAATATTTGTGTAGCTTTTGGAAAACTTTTCGGTAAAGACTGAAAAGATCAGTTCCACTCACTTTATATTGGATGTTTTTTACAGGACAGTGGAGACGAGTCTGGTGATTCTGAAATTGAGTTGGATGATGATGATGATGACGATGACTTAGAAGGAGAGGAGAGTGATGAATATGAAGTTAAGCAGCCAAGGATGCCTGGTCGACGACAGCAGCCTCCACCTGGTCTTGATGACAGTGACAATGACTTTTGAATAAATATAGACATTTTAAATGTTTTCCGTCCTGAATAAATTATCTTCTGTTTGTTGAACACCTGTAAATTTCATTGTTTTTTTCTGTTCCTGTAGAGAAAGGATATATAAGCTATTTTTTAGTCTCCTGGGTTATGGCTACATTGTGTAAGTACATAGAGGATATCAAGATATTTCAGTGCATATCGAGAATTATCTCAGGAGTATGGACTTGATATTTTCAGGTACACACGAATGAGATAATTCCTAATATTCATGAAAATAGCGCAAATTTTTAGTCCCCTACCGGCATCGCCGGAGGGGACTATAGGTTTGCACTCTGTCCATCCATCAGTCTGTCAGTCTGTAGGTCTGTCAGTCTGTCAGTCACACTTTAGTTTTCCGGAGTTTTTTTGGAAACGCTTCAACGGAATGATTTCATTTTTGGTAAACTACTATAGAACGATGACTTACAGATCAAGTTTGAGTTTCATGCTGATTGCATTATTCTTGTGTGAGTTACGGCCCTTGGAAATATGGAAAAGCGCCAAAATATCAGTATTTTTATACTGTACCAATGACCCAGACATAGCTGGTGCTAACTCTTAAAAATCTAGGGCCAAACACAAATTTTGCCCCCCAATCCCCAAAATTTGCATCTAAAACCGAAAAAAATCATGTCCTAAATGGTCCTCCATACTTTACCTCCACTGCGCATGCGCAGTGTCAAGGAGGTCTCGAAATTGGCGCCAAAAATCATTCTTTGTTTGGCCCTTCATCAGTTCACATCTGACTGATATTTGTGCTTGTAAATCTCAGTTTAAATGATGCCAGACACATAAATATTAGAGAAATGGTGGATCTAAAGAGGAAATAGAAGGAGGAGAGGAAAAATGAGTGGCAGGAAATAATCAGGGCTGTAACTTAAAATTTTGTAATGAAATTTTTTTACGAAATTATGTTATGTTGCCTAATTTCAAGGCATGAGCCTGTTGTTGTTATTCTTGCTATAAAGTACACTGCTTGTTCAGTGTTTCCTCTCTCCCTTTCCTTTAATTCCCCCCTTGCTATTCTCCCATGCTTTTGGCATATTTTCTGTAATATTATTACTAAAATTTCTTGGGAGTTTTAGCTGAATAACAGACTGAATTCTGTTCTTTTCCCCATGTTTACGTCCTCACCCAGGGGTGTTTAGGCGTAGTGTTCTGCATCTACCATCTGATGTTCTGCAGTTTCTTCCCTGGAAGTCTCTGTTTTGCATCAGATAGTGTGTTATTGGTAACTGATTTCGGGCCATGGTCATCAGTGCCTGGAGTCATGTTTCTGGTGTTTATATACTTCTTGTTTACATTGACAACAGTCTCTGTGGAGGGGGATTTCTTGTCTTTGTATTAGCTTAATCATAACAAGATACATTATTATTATACGTAAGTGTTGCATTAATTTTTTTAAATATTTTTAAAATTTTTGTCCACACTTAGGCTTTTTGGGATCCATTGGGGCTCAACGTTACTTTTCAGAAACTTGGGCTTTTCTGAAAAAATATTTTTTCAATAAATTTTTTTGATTTCAATTATTTTTTCTATGTTAAATGGATCATGTTATTATGTATCTTTGTTTTCAGGGGTTGGTGCGAGTACTAGGACTTTTTGTATTCTTTTCACAATGAAAGGATATTGTTCAAATTGTAATAAGAGGAAATCTTCCTCTGACTTTCATAATCATTGTATTTATTGTAGTCAGTGTACTTGCACTAACTCGTGTTCAGTATGTGTCAACTGGATGACAAACATTGGAAACGTGTGTCACGGTATGTTGTTAGCGGGGAAAAGGCCATGCCGGTCCTTTCTCCGCAGGGTCACTCTAGTTTATCAATCTCTATTTCAGAGGAACAGGAACAGGGTGATATTTCCGTGATGTCTTCCAAAAGTGTGCCTCCGTCGTCATAGTTAAATGAAGAGCTAGCGGCAAAGTGCTCATGGAAATACGTCAATTGCCTAAGAGGTCCCTAGTAGGATCGACGGCATTGGCGTCCGCTAGCTCGCCCGGTGTAGCGTCCATTCATCGAATGGTTCGGCAGCCGGGTTCGTCCGTTGCGGTCCAGGAAGGAGATTTGGGTGATGCGAGCACTATAATAAGACAAAGTGCACACCCAGTGACGATGGATCAGAGGAGAGATCGGAGGAAGCCTATTAGTCCGGTTCCTAGCTCGTCCAGGTCCATCCGGGCTGCGAGCGAGAGAGGTCCTCTCTCGTACAACAACTTCTGGGACCAGATGTTGTGGTACAAAACGTTTCGCATTCGGAGCATACATCCGCCACTCGGGACGCTCCGTTATATAGACAGTCCGGAGAGACTGTCGATAAGGCTTCCTCATCCTCACGGCAGCGCACACGACTGCACCTTGGCTACGTGACCACGGATATCTAGCCAGCTTCGCCAATCAGGGATTCCACGGCGACCAGGTCACGCCATCCGGTAGCCAAGGGACACGAGGCCTGTAGACTCCGGACGTTCGCATAAGAGAAGTATGCAGGAGTCAACGTACACGGAGCTTCCAGTGGCAAAGCAACGTAAGACCGCTACTCCACAGGCCTCAGTGACGGACGTGCTATCCCAAATAGCACAACTTATCGCAGCATCCCAGCAAACGACAGAATCTCTGTCGGATCAGGAATTATCCGACGATGCTGGGTTGGTATGCTCCGCTGAAGCATCAGGTACGGACGACCGAGAACTTCATAGGGTCCGACAGGATGGCGAAAGGTATTCGGAGGATTTCGAGCTTTCCCTTTCGGAACAACATAAGCTGCCGTAGATTTCATCCGGCATTATCTTCCAGAGGTTGTTCCGTCGGACTAGAATGCTGCGATGCCGGATCGGTTCAGGGACATTGTCCCTGAGTTTCCGACACTGTCCAATAATGTCACAAGAACATTCGAATTATTGAACGACGCTATATATAAGCTTGCTACCAAAACAGGTAAGTCTGGTTTCTTGTTTGCAAATGCTCTAAATCTGCATTTCATCAATTTAAGGAATAAATTCGAAATGGCAGGACAGGGCATACCGAGAGTTCCTCTGCATCTAGACGACGAGGCTGAAGACTTGGAATTGTCTATACCATCGTCTATGTCAATTCCAACCACGACATTGGAAACGACAATTATGTCTAACAGACTTAACTTAGACGCTTTATCATACGCAGACCACCTTACTAAGGCGTTATCATTATGTCTTCAAGGGAAAGAATTCCAGGATACAATCCTCATTGAGACTTCTTTCAAGAGCAGTAGCTTATTCCACGTATAACTCCGCCCTTTCAGTGGCAAACCTGGAGTTGGTTAGACGTGACGCAGCCCTAGCTACATCCACGCGGGTGGATAGTAAGGTGAAGAACTCTCTCAAGAGTCGCTTCGGTCTACGGAGAAGCTTCTCTTTGATGGCAAGCTTTCAGCAATCTATGAATTCGCGCGATATATACGTTCTCTTGTCAAATCAAGTGTAACAAGTGATTCAGACTTGGGCAGACATTCAGTGGTTGACTCAGGGAGTTCCACTGCAGTTGCCGGATCTGAGTTTTATGATTATGATGGATGCCTGTCAAACAGGTTGGGGTACAACATTGATCCCAACGGATTCGAAGTGCCAGGGTCTTTGGGATTCGCAGTTTCTAGGCAAGCACATAAACATCAAAGAAATGATGTCAATTTGGCTTGCACTACGTCATTGGATGAACATTATTCAGAAAGCACATGTCCAAATCCTGTCCGACAATACGACAGTAGTAGCGTATATCCGGAACCAGGGAGGCACTCATTCCGTTCCATTATTCAATTTAACGGAAAGAATCCTTCTGTTTGTTCTAGAACACCAAGTTCTGCTTTCGGTCCGTCATATTCCGGGTCATCTGAATGCATTAGCAGACTCCCTTTCACGGAAGGGTCGCTTGTTGCCGTCAGAATGGACTCTCAACAAACAGGTATTCAATCAGATTTGCTACCAATGGGAGCGGCCAATGATAGACTTATTTGCGACACAACTCAACAATCAGTTGCAGACGTATGTGTCACCATGTCAGGATCCCCGAGCAAATGCAGTAGACGCTCTACCGATCTTGTGGGACAGAATTATAGGATATGCGTATCCTCCAGCGCCGTTGATTCAGCAAATATTGCTTAAGATAAAACAATCACAATGCAAATTCTGTTGGTAGCATCTCTGTCTCCACAGAGACCGTGGATAAATCTACTCAGGTGTCTGCTGTGGGACTTACCGCGAAAACTTCCTCCACGAGAGGATCTTCTTTCGCAGGGGAAATCGCGTCAACTTCATCACAACCCGCAAGGTCTCAACCTTCACATATTTCCGTTGTGCGGTCCTTCTTGCACGGCAAGCATTGTACAGGACGAGCAGTGGACGCGATTTCTAACTGTAGGAGGACCTCCTCTTCGATAATCTATGCGGCTAAGTGGAAGGTCTTTCGTCGTTGGTGTAGGGATCATTCTGTTGATATTTTTTATCCTCCATACCAGGCATTGCAAACTTTTTAGTATACTTGTTTGACGAGATCAACTGCAGCCTGTTACTATTAAAGGTTATAGGTCTATGTTATCTGATACCTATGCACACCATGATAGTTTACAATTGGATCTAATGTCTCTTTATCTAATTAGTTAGAAACTTCTCGATAAATAGACCTAGAACCCTTAGATTAATTCCTAAATGGAATTTAGCTTGGGTTCTTCTTAAACTAAAAGAAAAGCCATTTGAGCCTCTTGAGACAGTAGATTTCAAATTCTTGTCTTATAAGACAGCATTTCTCTTAGCTTTCTCTTCTGCTAGAAGACTCAGTGAGCTTCATGCACTATCGGTGGACGATTCTCACTATCGTAGTGTCGGGAACACTATTACTTTTACTACTAATGTTGGATTTTTGGCTAAGAATCAGGCTCCTATTAAATATCCTTAACCTATTGTTATTAAGGCCCTTCCGTCTTCAGACGGGCATAGGCCTTTACTCTGTCCGGTTAGAGCTTTACGTATTTATAAACAAAGATCTCAGTTTATCAGAAAGGGACGAAAACGCTTCTTTCTGTCTCTGATGCCTAATAGAAAGGACATTACGGTCCATTCTATTGCTAGATGGATTCAATTAACTATCCGTACTGCTTATGATAATCTATCTTCAACTTAGCAGTCTGTGCTTAAGATTTCAGCCCATGAAGTAAGAGCTCTTTCTACATCTTGGGCTTACGCAAATAGTGTTGCTATTACAGATTTAATGAAGGCTGCATATTGGTCTCAGCCATCCACATTCACGAATTTTTATCTCAGAAATATTGAGTCCATTTCTGGAGACCTGCATTGTTTAGATCCGTTATCTGTTGCTCAGAATGTCGTTCACTAAACAGTTGCAACCATAGTTATGCAGGCTTTCTGTTCAGGCAGTGACTCCGTCCTGCTGCCCTCTTCGCTCTGGGCTATTTGACCCAGGGCAAGGGGAAGGGGGGGGGGAGGGTGGGTGTTCCCTTAGGTCACCTGCTTTATAGTGAAAAGCAAGGGGATACCTCCTCCGGAGACAGTAATTCTAAGTTGTTACCAAGATGGTTTTAAAATGTAAAGTTAATGTTTAAAAATTCATTCATGTCATATTTTTAAAGTGTAGCTCGGTGTGAAGCATTTGTATATGTCACGTGTCAAACGGGCGTTAATATACAATCCTCTGACACTTTTAAAAGAGTATAAAGAGTCACAATTCTCTGGACTATCTTTATTTATTGGCTTACTTTAAAAATAATTAGTATAAAGGGTTATACTGGATGTTAATAGAGAACATGAATGTTATTATGCTCAATTATGGAGGGTGTTGTGTCTTTCTAATTTATCATAAAATAAGAAAGATACATGTAAAGCCTAATGCTCCTTTTCTCCTCGAGGGGATGACTCTATTTTATATAGTTAAGCTTATTGGATTTTCCTCTATGTCCTAGGCCCTCCAGCCTTTTTACTATTCAGCTATGTCTGGGTCATTGGTACAGTATAAAAATCTTAAAAAATTTATAGTAATTTGTATATTTTTTATACTTACCAATGACCCAGACGGGGATGGCCCTCCCAGGAGTTGGGAACTCATACCTCCCCGCTGAGTACATAGCGCTGACCAGGCACTGCTTGTAAGAATGATTTTTGGCGCCAATTCCGAGACCTCCTTGACACTGCGCATGCGCAGTGGAGGTAAAGTATGGAGGACCATTTAGGACATGATTTTTTGGTTTTAGATGCAAATTTTGGGGATTGGGGGGCAAAATTTGTGTTTGGCCCTAGATTTTTAAGAGTTAGCACCAGCTATGTCTGGGTCATTGGTAAGTATAAAAAATATGTAAATTACTATAAATTTTTTAACTTTCCGGAGTTTTTTTTGGAAACGCTTCAACGGAATGATTTCATTTTTAGTAAACTACTATAGAACGATGACTGACAGATCAAGTTTGAGGGGTGCAGATATCCAGGCCTGGACCCCCCCCCCCCCCCCCCACCACCACCACCATGACAAAAAAAAATTTGGCAAAAATTTCATATGGGCCAATCCACTTGGCCTCTAGTTTTCCTCGTGCTCGGTTTGAATTTTTCATCAACTTCAATAGCACTTTTTGACCTGGCTGGAATGCTGTAAAGTTCTGTTTTTTGTCATAATTTGCTTTTTGGCGAATTTGGGCCTGCTTGATGTTTTCCATTGAAACTGGAATAGATGATGATCAAAAGGTTTCGCATGACGAAGGCGCGTAGGGACGGTTTGGGGAGCAAGTCCCTTTCGACCCTCTCTGACAGTTTAGCGCCATGTATGTCGTTTGTTTTTCTTTTTGGGTGGAGGTGGCTGGGAAGGAGAGACTGTAGTGGTTGTTGGTGTAATTGGACTGTTGATGTTGGAGGACTGACTATGATGGAATGGTCGAGTCCTGGCTGCTTCAGGAGTGCTGTGGCTGGTGCGCTGTTCCAGGAGTACCTTCGTATTCTCGGTGTAGTCAGCTGACTTATTCCCACATGCTGTTAACTACTGCCGTCATGTCGAGTATTTGTTGTAACATTTTCCGTTCCTGATCCGGATGGAGGGGAGAGATTGGAGTGGGAGACTTCAGAGAGCCAGTTTCCAATTCCGTCTCCGCCTCGCTGATGACGTCGCCATCCTCCAGGTTGCCCCTCAAAGGAGAGGCAGCTAGGGAGTGGATGGGAGTCACAGGAGTTGGAGGGGGGAAATGGTAGTGGCCTCCTCTGTCTTCTCTTCCGCCTTCTCTTCCTTCTCAGGAACGTTTCCAACTGCCGGGCATTGAGGTGTCTGGTGGATGGGCCCTTTTTCTTCTTACTCTTCTTTTCAGGGCCAGGTCCAGGCTTCTTCGAGTGAGGACCAGTGTGAGAGGGGTTCCTCTCACAAAAGGTGCTACCTGTCCCTGAAGAAGGTGTGGTGGTGTTCTCCTCTGAGTCAAACTCCAGCGTCAGGTGGACGCTCTTGCCTCTTGTCTGGAGAGTCCAGTTGAGAGGGCAAGAGACGCCCAGAGCTGACAAAGCTTTCTGTAAGTTAATTGGAAGGTCCAAATTAGCCATTGTGATTGCTTTGTGAATGTCCAGAGGTGTTCCCACTCTGAAGTCAGAGGTGTGAATGATGTGATGTCTTGAACTGGAATAGGACCAGAAGGAATGGTTTTGCGCACCGAAGACGTGCAGGGACACTATGGGGCAAGCCCCTTTCGACCCTCGGTGACTGTTTATGATCGATTTTGTCTCTTTCAAGGCCTGTTGAAGGAGGAAGAGGTTCTGGTACTTGGCAGATGTCTCTGGCTAAGGTGTCGAGAGTGTGTGGCTACGTTGACTGGTGTAGGTTGAACCCTCGGGTGAGGACCAGTGTGGGAAGTTGGGTCCTCTCACAAAGGTACTACCTCTCCCCGAGGGTGCAGTAGTGTTACGTTTTCGGGCAAGTATAATCTGCCACTTCGGAGTTGATGTCGATGGCGGGCCATCATTGGCAACTATAGTCTGCCTCAGGCTTGTCTAAGTCGGTTTACAGGTTCATGGAAGGACGTCTTTGGAAACAAAACAACAACAACCCCTTTTGGGGACCACCAGTAAGAAGACCCGAACTTCCCTGGTTCGGGTGCAGGCCTGCATTATGATCCTATTTGGCTGGGTCAAAAGGATGCGCCATATAGATGTTTACAAAAAGGGGCAGAGGCAGGACGCAGGACCAATGCTTGCCTCCCTTGAAGTGGTCAACCACTTCTAGGGATGGAGCGGAGGATGTTCAAGAACCATGGGGATTAGTTTCCATCACGGTTATAGTTTCCATAGCGGTTACTGGGGTGCTGGTCAAAAAGCATCTTCTGTGTACCTGCTAGAAGGTAGAATTAGTTTTCATTCATTTATGTAAAAAATAAAAATTAAATAGCATATTTAGTTTTATACAGTTTTTGAAAATAAAGTAATTTTGGTTGAGTTGGTGAAGACGGCCCTTTCTGGTAGAAGGCCACAGCTAAGCTGTTAATCTGCCTGTTAGCTCACCTTCTCGTTTCCTATTTTTTCTCCATGTTTCCGATTTTTTGTGATTTTCGTTGTGTTGGTGAAGGCAGCCCTTTCTGGATGAAGGCCACAGCTAAGCTGTTAATCTGCCTGTTAGCTCACCTTCTCGTTTCCTATTTTTTCTCGAGGCTTCAGATTTTTAGCAATTTTAGTCGAGTTGGTGAAGGCAGCCCTTTCTGGTAGCAGGCCCAGCTGACCTGTTAATCTGCCTGTTAATTCACCTTCTCGTTCCCTATTTTGTTTTGAGTCGAAGAACAGGCTTACACACAGAGCCACACTCGGGGGGTGTTACTTTCCTGTCTCTTGTCCTTGTTTAAGGTCCTAGTTTTATGATTGGCCTATTTTAGATAATTGAGGTAGCGAAGAACAGGCTTACACACAGATCCACACCCAGAGGTGTTTCTTTCCTGTCTTGCCCTCAGTTATAAGTCCTAGTTAGTATTTCCCTTAAGTAGCAGCGTTTTGGGGTTTTTGTCTGCTTTTACAGATTGCCTGCAGTTCGGATATTAGTTGACTGTCGGCTAACCGTTCGTGATTTTTTGCGGCTAAGGAGGCAAGGCGGTCTTTTATAGTGGGGATTTCAGCTCTATTATGGAGTGTTTTGATAGGTGTATCCCATGGGGCACGGAGGACCACCCTAAGGGCATGATTTTGGACCTGTAGTTTCCCATATTTGTTTGATTGAGCTCAGTTAGGATGATAGCCCCATATTCGAGTACTGGGTGCACGAAGGCTTTGTATAGTTTGAGTAGGGTAGATTGATTGGCTCCCCAGGAAGTTCCCTTTAGCAATTTTAGTAAATTAATACATTTGGTTGCTTTAATGGAAATGTCGTTGGTGTGTTTATTAAACACATAAGTTTTGATCGATGGTGATCCTATTTGGCTGGGTCAAAAGGATGCGCCATATAAATGCTTACAAAAAGGGGCAGAGGCAGGACACAGGACCAATGCTCGCCTCCCTTGAAGCGGTCAACCACTTCTAGAGATGATGATCGTGATGCCAAGGAATTTTGCCTCTTTGCATTCTGGGAGGACTTGATCCATTAGCTTGAGGTCAAAGTAACGGTTCTTTGTTTTGCAGGTAAAGGTGATTCGTTGGGTTTTATTGGCATTCAGTTTTATTCTCCATTTGGCACACCAGTGTTCTAGGTCATCGAGAGCGCATTGCAGAGGTTTTTGGAGTAGATTGGCTGTGTTTTTAGAGTCCCAGAGGCCCTTATCATCCACGAATTGTGAGACTTTAACGCGATCCTCTGTGAATTTGAGATCGTTGATGTAGATGATGTACAGGAGGGGGCTGAGAACGGACCCTTGGGGGGTGCCTGCTTCTAGGGGGGACACTGTTGGACATTTCATTGTTAACTCTGACTTTAATTTCACGATCATTTAGGAAGGAGGAGAGTAGTCTAAGCAGTTTTATTGGGAGTTTCATTTTAGATAATTTGATGCGCATTCCGTTGTGCCATACAGAGTCGAATGCTTTTTCGACGTTTAGCAGAATGGCCGTGCCTATTTGTTGATTGTCAATCACGGTTTTCATTTGGGTGACTAGGCGGTAGACATGCTCGATGCCTTCTTTGCGGTTTCTATACGCTCTTTTGCCATTTATTGAAAAACTTGTTATCTTCGAGGTGCCCCCTCTGTCGATTGGCAAGGATTCGTTCAAATACCTTACCAATGCAACTGAGGAGGCTGATTGGGCAGTAACCGGCCGGATCAAAGAGGTCTTTGTCAGGTTTTGGTATCATGACACCAATGGCTATTTTCCAACATTTTGGAAGGTAGCCATGGGTGAGGCATACATTGAACAGTTTATTGAGTTTGTCGATTAGGGAGTTTGGGCTTTGTTTTAGAATTTTGTAACTCACTTCATCATTCTAAAACAAAGCCCAAACTCCCTAATCGACAAACTCAATAAACTGTTCAATGCATTTCTCACCCATGGCTACTTTCCAAAATGTTTCCAAAAAACTGGAATGGTTGGCAGATATCCAGGATGGGGGGAAGATATACTAGGATATCTTCCCCCCAGGGGGTAGATATCCGGGGGGGAGATATCCTGTTACAGGGGCACTGAATCGAATGTAACAGTATCAAAGGCAAAGTGATGCACCAAAGCATGATGTCATTTAGGAAGTTACTGAGGGTTATTCCTCGTTATCCGTCAAGTCGATGGATATCATAAATATCTTTTAGATAATTTGCGATAATTCACAGGCTAGCGTATAATAAAAATGCATACTCTATAAATAAAGCTAAACTTAAAATTATCAGTCCTGAATTACACAGGATTCATTATGGTCCTTGAAAGTTTGACTGAAAATTGATTTTTAAGGCCTTGAAAGTGCTTGATAATTGAATAGTCCTTGAATTTCAGTTTCTCCCTAGAAATTGATCCACTTTTTTATGGCCTGTATATAATTAACCCACTGCAGACTGATGTAACAAACTTTGCCACTTGCTCTGTCAAACAAAATATAATAGAAGAAATACTCAGATTATCTCTACACTACAAGATAAAAATACCTGTTAATTGAATAATCCCCACAGGTAAAGTGGCTATTCCTTTAACGGTTTTCCACAGGCACTTTCCACCTATTATTTGATGTTACAAAAAAAACTGAGAGAAGATACCCAGGGGGTATTTTCTCTTAGCCTTTTTGCTGCATTAAACTGACAAATACCATTGTCATTATTTGGTAACCCTTTGAGACTTTAATTATCCTGACGTTCAAACGTCACTGGGAATTCAATTTCTTCAACGTTTTTCAAAATGCGACTTCAAACGTCGGAAAGTACAAATAACAAGATATTTTTCACATTAGTGATGATCTGGTTGAGGGCTAGATTATTTTTGGTGGTCTGATTTTGTTATTCAAAACTTGTTTATTATTACAAATTATTGCTCTGGTGTCCTTATTTCTTGAAAGACCTGATAGTGGCTTCTAGCACTCAACCAGTTAAGAAGTCTTGACAGCAGGATTATATTAGTATTTTAACCTGTGTTAACTTTTGGCTCAATGGTTGTCACTGAGCACTATTCGGGAGAAAATAGGAATTGAGATTTAAAACTTTAAAAAATAATAACAAAACAAATGACCACAAAGTATCAACGCGCTGTTTGATTTCGTACGTCATAAGACGTACAAAAGTATCAAAGGGTTAAATAGGCATGTCTAGTATCTTATCATCCTCACAGGTTTATTGTTGAATATGTGCATCCTAACAACTGTAAATTGTGACCTGTAGCTGGGCAGTATACCAAAAGTACTATCTGATATTCATATAGGTGTCAGTAAAGGGGGCGTGGTGGCTCAGTAGGTAGAGGTGAAGGCTGCAAGCCGAGAGGTCCTCAGTTCGAATCCCACCCGCGGCAATTGCGTTGTGTCCTTGGGCAAGACTCTTCACCCCCATTGCCCATGTGGGGGCACGGTGACGCTGTGTACTAAGGCGTACTGCACGTCGATGGTGCACCTGTCTTCAACTAATGCTAACCATGCTTGTGTGGAGTTAGTGTGTTGGGAAGCTGACAGTTGCTCGCCATTGCTCGGTGGTTCTCTCCAGGTACTCCGGCTTCCTCCACCCGTAAAACTGTCATGGTCATGATTAGCCATTGTGCAGAAATATGTGACCTTAAACACCAATAAATAAATAAATAAATAGGTGTCAGTATGTTGTCGACACTGAATACCACAACGATACCATAGTAAACCGTCCTAAAAATACTGATACCAAAACCAAAATTTAAATTTCATTACTACCCAGCTTCTTAATAACTCATGCCTTCTTACTTGAACAAATTTGATGAGCTTGTTTCAGTAGGATGTTAGAAGCCATAGTTTGGAAGAAATGAATAGAAAACAAAATTTGAATGACAGTTTTGTATGTGTAGCTCTGGAAAGCACAAATTGGACCAATGATCGCTTTGTTCGCCTATCATTCGCCAAATATAAATAGATAGTAATCGCTTGACTGGACTGGTTGCGTGAAATAATTCACGAGAGGTAAGGGACGTTGTACAAACACGAGTGCGTGAATGTGCACGAGTGTTTTACAATATAATCACTCATCTCGAATGAATTATTTCATGTAACCAGTCCAGTCAAGCGATTACTCTGTTTATTACTTTTCATTATTAACGATAATTATATTATTTACCCCTTTACCTAACGTAACGGCCAAAGGCCGACCAGAGCTATTTTCAAAAATCGCCAATTAATTTTCATTATTTTTTCATTTTTAGCTCAACTTTGGCAAAGCCAAATTTGAGCTTTTGTCATGGCCCATCGTCCGTCTAGCCGTCTGGCCGTCTGTCCGTATGGCAACAATTATGTACGGCTCGGGCTAGAGGCCGTATTTATGAACCGATCTTTACAAAACTTCTTGGGCACATTTGTTATGACCGTGGGACGAGAACGAGTGTTTTTGGCTCCGGTCCAAAATTCAAGATGGCTGCCAGCCGCCATTTTGTACCGACGATGCAGAAATCTGTTTTTTGCACAGAACTTCCATATGAAAGCGCTGATTTGAATAATTTTTTGTAGGAATGTTTAGTACCATGGGATACATCACATATAATACGGGGTTTTTTCTCGTATGTAAATTATGCAAACTAGACTAACTTTGATGTATTTTGTGTTACTTTCAGCACTGTCAGTGCAAATGCCAATGCGGCTCGGGCTAGAGGGCGCATTTATGAACCGATCTTTACGAAACATCTTGGGTACCTTTCGTATCACCGTGGGACGAGAAGGAGTGTTTTTGGGTGGGGTTCGAAATTCAAGATGGCCGCTGGCAGCCATTTTGTTCACAATCAGGGGCGATCAGATTTCTGCGCAGAACTTCCACATGAAAGCTCTGATTTGAATAATTTTTGTATGAATGTTTAGTACCATGGGATACATCACATATAATATGGGTTTTTTTCTCGTGCAGAAATTATGCAAATTAGATGGACTTTGATTTTTTCAGTGCTACTCACACACAGTAAGTACACATGTCAATACGGCTCGGGCTAGAGGCTGTATTTATCAACCGATCTTCATGAAACTTCCTGGGTACCTCTGCTATCACCTTGGGACGAGAATGAGTGTTTCTGAGTGGGGTCCGAAATTCAAGATGGCTGCCAGTGGCCATTTTGTACCGAAATTAGGTCTAATCAGTTTTTTGTACACAACTTCTATACGGCTCTGGCTACTATTTATGAACCGATCTTTACGAAACTTCTTGGGTACCTTTGTTATCACTGTGGGATGAGAACGGGTGTTTTTGGGTGTGGTCTGAAATTCAAGATGGCCACCAACAGCCATTTTGTACCAAAATTAGTGCAATCAGTCTTTTGTACAGAACTTCTGTATGAAAGTTCTGATTTGAATAAATTTTTGTATGAATGTTTAGTAAAATGGAATACATCACATTCAGTACGGGTTTTTTTCTCGTGCAGAAATTATGCAAATTAGATGAATTTTGATTTATTTAGTGCTACTTATACACTGTAAGTGCACATGTCAATACTGCTCGGGCTAGAGGCTGTATTTATCAACCGATCTTCACCAAACTTCTTGGGTACCTTTGTTATCACCTTGGGACGAGAACAAGTGTTTCTGAGTCCGGTCCAAAATTCAAGATGGCTGCCAGTGGCCATTTTGTACCGAAATTAGGTCCAATCTGTTTTTTGTCACAACTTCTATACAGCTCGTATTTATGAACTGATCTTCACGAAACTTCTTGGGTACCTTTGTTTTCACCTTGGGACAGGAATGAGTGTGTTTTGGGGTGCCTTTGTTATCACTGTGCTATAAGAACAAATATTTTGGGGTTCAGTCAGACCCACTCTGGGACTCAAAGATTTCTTTTCTAGTTTAGCATCTGACTGTCACCCACCTTTACAATACTTTACCTATACATTTGTTACAGGCTACGTTCAGTATTTATATACAGGCCGTTACAATACTTTAAATGTACCTTTGTTATCAGGTCATTACCTAGATGTTTGTCATTGCTGTGTCACATACTATACATGTACATGTCTTGACAAGTTGAGCTACAGTGTCATTGACACTTTCATTTGTCTCTAAAGCATAGGTTATGACCCCCTGTTGGAACAAGCTCATCAAGCTTGTTCCAGTCAGGGGTCATAACCTATGTTTTTGAGACAAAAAATTAAAATAATAGTTAGTCAAGAATTTTGTTTGCAAGTGTCGTCTGCTTTTCATGTTAGGTAAAGGGTTAAAAAAAAAACCATGAAGTCCCCATTACACACACAGCAAAGCATCTTCATCTGCGTGCATGAATACATGACCCAATTGTTGATTGCATAATTCACTTGTGAAGTTATCGTTTATAATCAAACCCGGAAATCCCAGTAAATCACACTTTGGAAAGTAATAAATTAGGATAATCAACTACTGGTTTTCTCCAGACAAGTAGCAAGAGAGAACTGCCATTGGAATTTGGCAGCTTCCATAGAACTATAATGATGATAAACCCTTTCAAAGAATAATTACTGTCATGTGATACACTTTTGGAAAGGAATTGTCAAGCCCTTTCCACCAGTGCATTACAACGCTGTTTATTGACAAAATTTATGATATGGCTGCAATATTATGGGTTTCTCATCACAGCCTTCGACCAACAATGGTAAACATATTTCTTTTAATTTTACCTTCTCAGTGGGAACCCCAGGAAGTAAATCAGTGCTGGTTTACTCTGGTAAACAAGCTCTGTTTTACTGGTAAAATAGGACCTGGTCACCAATGCTTGGGAGGTGCAAACCCTCTCTGAAATGGGCAACATGAATTATCAATGCTCACTTGATACTCATGTTGTGGTCATGATTAGCCATTGTGCAAAAATATGTGACCTTAACACCAATAATAAAAATTGTTTTGTTACAGTCCTCTAAAATGGCCAACATGGGTATAAACGATTGGCTGGACTTGACTTTATATCCATGTTGCAGTCATTAGCCATTGCAGAAATATATGTCCTTAAATACCAGTAAATAAATGTTTAATTTTACCTTTTTTTTTACCTTTTCTTGCTTTAAAATTCCTGAAATGGATCACCTGAAAACTGGTTTGCTTGAAAAAGTTATGGCAACCTCGCTTTGAGTCACCTTAATAACTGTTTTGTAGCTCTGAGCAGATGTGACCAGAATGTCGTGTGATGGGCTGAAATGTAACAAAACCTATAAATATCCTCCCAATTTGCAAACATTTTTTTCATCATTTCCCATAATTTGCCCTGATTTCAAATTTTGCCCATATAAAAAGCCCTATTTTTATCCAGTTATTATCTTGAAGATCTGCTTGTAAACACAGTACTCAAGATGAACTTTTTCAAATAATTGCATGTACTATTCCAGGGTTTCTGCTAGGGAGGCAGGTGTTCCCATCAGAAGCACACATTTCCCTTGCCAACTTTTCTTTCCTCAGCCAAGCTCTACCTTGCAGTAACATTGATATAACAGGATCATTCATCATGGGGTTGCTCCTAACCCCATAGATGATGCAACAAATGTGACAGGTTGAGCCACTGCATCACAAATATTATTACGTGGGATCAACATAAAACCTAAATTTTGATGGTCTGGACATATTTTTGCAGAATCATAGACCATAACTCTGCAACACTTGCATAAATATTTGAAATTTCCAATTATTAGTCATTTTGCCAAAAACAACCTCAAAGATATGGTGTGAAAACCCTCAAGTGACAAAGTTTCTGCACAATCAAGGGACATAACCATAATTTCACTTGAAAGAAAAAGCTAAAAATAAAAACCTATCTTTCTTTTGTAATCATGAAAAAAAAACATTTGAATTTCAAATCATCATATTAAGAATCCCCAAAGTTACAATGCATTCTCCCACAATCAAGGAAGATAACTGTAGAATACAGTATGGCTGCTGTGGACTGGTCACATTCTACGGGTGGGAAATATTTCCATGGACATAATAATATCAGCTTGCAAACACTAATTACAGGAATAATCATCAAAAATTTAATTAATGAAGCACCGGGTACTACCCGGTGCTTCATTACTTAAAATTTGATGATTAAGATTTTTGTTACCTGGTCAACACATGCATGGACTTCACACATGGATTACGACCTGTCCACTGCGACTGTACTGCACTTGCACAAGGAATGTGAAAATTTTGATTAGTGATCATATGGAAAACAAATCAGATTTTGAATCGACTACCAGAGAAAAATATAAAAAAATAAAAGAGTTTTTTGCACAATTAACCATTGAGTGCAGAGTTTTTTCGAAGACGATGAATACGTAATTATTTTAACGATACTATTCTACCAGCAAGGCCTTAGTATCCCAGAACTTTGGTCATAAACAATTGTTTTGTTACCCCGGGAAGCAATGCCTGTTCACTGTGGTAGACAAGCTCTGTTTTACTGGTAAAATAGGACCCAGTCACCAATGCTTGGGAGGTGCAAACCCTCTCTGAAATGGGTAACATGGCTTATTAAAATGCTCACTCTTGGTCTTGAGTTGATACTCATGTTGTGGTGGAATGTGACCTTACAACACCAATAAATATTGTTTTGTTACAATTTATTGGGTAGTTCCCATTGACATTGTCTAATAAATTGTAACAAAACAATTACCCTTATAAAAAAGTACCATGGTAAACCATGGTAAATCCCAAAATACCCTGGTAATACCATGGTATACCAGGGTATTTTGGGTATTTTAGTATTACCAGGGTATTTGGGGATTTACCATGGTTTACCATGTTACTTTTTTATAAGGGTACATACGAACATATATTTCTTCTGCTGCTGCAAAACAACAAGCTGATGGTTTCAGTGTAAAGCCACTAAAGTGGTACCCAGCACTTTTCAGTAGAGCCATGATAGTGAGTTCTAGCACTTAACTAGTTGAGGGCCATAACTATGGCATGTGCACAAAATGAAAATTTAACATAGCTTTTATTTTGTGATCACAAGAAAACTGTCATAATTCAAATCACTCCGCCAGAGGGTAAGTTATGATCAAGCCTGCAAATAAGCAATCTGATTTGCAGAATGAGGACCCCAGAGAGTGAATTTGCTGATTCTATCCAATACAGTGGGCAGGAACCCCCCAATTTATCCTCTGGGAATCTCTTTCTGTTTAGGCCTGAGACCTTGATTCAGATTGAAGTTCACAGAGGGTGAATTTAGTAATGTTACCCTGCTATGCAGGGTAGCATCACCAAATTCACCCTCTCAGGACCTCATTTGCGGATGCCAGTCTGTCTATTTCCTCGCTTGGTTATGATGTGGACAGCTAATGAGGACAGGAAAAGATAATTAAGTTTTGCACAATCATGGGACATAACTTTGGAATTACGTGTATTAGAAATCGGCACGTCCATTTTGACCTTATTGATGGTACAAAAAAATCATAGTTCAAATCAATCCGCCAAAGGAAAAAAAGTTATCACATGGAAACCCTTGAAATTACGACATTTTTGCACAATCACTGCTCATAACTACACAAATAAATCCACAAGAGATCTGAAAATTGAACTTGACTTTCATTTTGTAATTATAAGAAAATGTGTCAAATTTCAAATCGTTCTACAAAACAAAAGTAAAGATATCTCCTGGAAAGTAAAAATTATCAAAGTTTTGTGCAACCAAGAATCATCACTCTGAAACTAATTTCAAAAAGATTCTGAAAATCGAAGTTGACCTTCGGGCAATGGTCATCAATACAGAAAATTGTCAAATTTAAAACTTTCTTCAAACGGTACCTAAACAGGAATGGCACTTGATTACCTGTTGAGTAAATTCCGGTGCTACCACTGCACTCAAAGCTGGCGGAAACCATACGTTGGACATATGGAAAGATGGATGCAGGTAACACTCAAAGCCTTTTTTGCATAAGTGCTCGGGGGCATAAGAAACTTCAACATAGCAAGTTTATAGCCCACCTACCGTGAAGAAGTGTGTGCTTATGTCATGGCCGTGATTGTTGTGTCAGTATCAACTTCGGCGTTGGGTCCATGTCTAGTTTGTAAGAGTTTAGTGTCAGCTGTGTTACTCTGAATTTCATGGCCCCAAACCTTTTGTATTGTAGTTCTGTGTTGTTTAGCACTATCTCAAAAGGCGTACACTCTATGAGAAGGGAGGGAAAGGAATGCTGTCTGAGTGTATGTATGAGTAGCTCAGCAGCCCCAAGGGAAATCGTCGGTAGAAGTAAAATAAGGCACAGGCAACTGGGGAAATTCCAAAAGCAAGCCATGGCTGCTCCATGAATCATTGGGTGGGTGAGTGTTCGTGTCATCTGTAATTGAGATAAAACTGTCCGTCGGATAACGAACGGTTTTTACTGGACCGGCATCATTGGTGAGATCTCTAGGTTTTGTTGGTCTTGCGACCTCTTGTCAGAGTAGTGCCAGGGGCAGTATCACAAAGGTGTCATTAAAGGAAATTCCCATAATGTGCTAGCCGTTCAAGAGAGTTGAGTTCAAGAGACAAATTACGCCGTATCTGAGGATGGGAACAGATGTATTCTCGCCGTGGTGGACTATGTCACCATATACCGAAGGCAGTAGTCCTTCCCAAAATTGAGAATGAGCAACGTAGCCAGTCCGCGCTTGAGACAGGACAAGCGTCTCACAATAACTTAAGTGACCAGGGATGCGATTTACCCTGGGGCTGCAAAAGGAAGTGCGCCGGTTAGTGCACTCTAAAATCAGCTTGGTTAAAAATCAATCCAAATCAACTGGGTTGAACAAATATGAACCTAATCGGGTTCATATTCATTCAAACCCTGTTGATTTGGGTTACTTTTAAACCCAACTGATTTTAGAATGTGGTTGTGAAGCAGCTGTTTACCACGCGGTATAACCCCAAGTGTAATGTTCTGTTTATTCGACAGGGTCAACGAGGTTTCAAAAAGGATGTTGGAGATAATGTGCCAAGAAAGGCTAAATACCCCCCCCCCCCCCCCCCCCCCATTTTAATTGTTATACGAACAGACAGAGGGGGCAGTGCAAGCACTTAGTGAGCTCTGGATTAAGACAAAAAGTAACAACTGTTGAGGTGCAGACGAAGGATGAGTATGCTACACATGGGGGAATCTGTCATCTGACGCACGAAGGCGTACCTGAGGCCCATTGTCAGTATATGACCGCCACTGCGACTGGAGGACAAATGAAAGGAAATGTTTGGCCTCACAGAAGGTGGCAGTCCTGTGGGCAAGCTATAACAAGCAGCTATTACAGTGGAAGGGGCCTTATATGCTGTGACGGAAGAAACTGGGATAATGAACCATCGGCTGTGTGAAGGCGAAAATTTCACAATTTATAGTGCAAATTGTCTCAGGCAATACCAAAAGTGACAAGCACAAGAGACTATACGCGATCGGATGGCCGTTGGGACCCAAACCTACTAGAAACCGAGGCGGAAGCCTAACAGCCAGGGGTCAAAATAGGTATCGGAGACAGGGATGACCTGTTATCGTTGGGTAAACTAAGCGACAAAGAGACGTGTATGGGGACGTTAATATTTGTAACAACTTAGTTTAAACAATATTTATTCAATGAATATGCCGTATGTTACAGGATTGAACACAATAAAATATAACATATATTAACAAAAAAAAAACCCAAATTACTAAGTAATGGGGGGATCTGACAGAAAGCTAGGAGCTTATGTTGGTCATCTCCCAGTCATTGATAAAATTACAAAAAAGTGGTGCAATACAGTAGATGAACTCATATATCTCCGTCTGGAACCGATGGCCTATGATCGCTCAGTAACTTGATCACCAGCCATGCGCCAAGCCAGGGCACCACATCCATACACACACAGTAAGGGCTGCCTAGAGGCCATAAGAATGTTACACTGGGAGCAAATACCTGAGAGATCATTCACATTTGACTTGATAGCTTCGCACTCTCTAACTCGCAGGTAACCGCGAGTGCAAGGACACAACACCTCGGCCATGGGCAAAACTGGGGACAAAGTTGGTGGTAATTTTAGTCATAGAAAGATGAGCATTGGGAGTCAAGCTACCAGGCGGCGATACATGATATTGTTTAAACCTTGCATGTGAAGGAAGGAGAAGATGGAAATAGAGTACAAAGGAGAGGGGCAAAGGGAACTATGGGATGCCAGCTTGAAAGAATAATGCGTTGCCGTCACATTCAAGACACTCGTAAGTAAGCAGCATTTGTGCTAATCAAGCACCGTTTTACTGATAAAATAGGACCCAGTCATTAATGCTTGGGGTGCAAGTCCTCTAAAATAGGAAACATGGGGAATAAACGATTGACTGATATTGACTTTATCTTTATGTTGTGTTGCAGAAGTATGTGACCTTAAACACCAATAAATAAATAAACAGCATGCATGATCGAGCACCGTTAGAAGTGAAACGGAAGCAGCCTTTAGTGGTGATGCATGCGAAAAAAACGGAAAGGAAAGTAAGAGTATAGGGGAGAATGGAGGTAAATTCGCCATATAATAGTAATCGTACGTGGTAATTAGATCCTCACCAATCAATAGAAACGTCCACTTGATAAAATGAAGTCATGCACCACTTCAAAAACAAGACGGTTTTCCTGACTTCACGAAGTCAGATCCAAAAAGAAGTGCCGATACGTCATGATACGTCGATAGTAGGTGGGAGAAGGTTAATAGGTACTATTATGGACATTTGAGAAGATTGGGCAATGTAGGAAAAATGCTCTGGTGTCTCGCACATCCCACATTGACAGGAAGAGGTAGGTGACAGATGATTATGGTAAAAATGAGAATTAAGGCTACTACAACGCAATCGCAACCTGCAAGTTGTTCAAGAGAATTTACATGAGTACATATGGTCTGAAGTATTTACGAAGCACAGTGCATCCTTATTGCTAGGAGGTTTTTACCGCCCACCAAACAGTTCCCCAGATACATGGGATGTCATATCGGCATCCATTGAAAAGCCAGAGACACGTCACTTGTCGATTTAATTGTTACGGGCGATTTTAATGACGGCCAACTGGTTCCTTCGAGAGGCGGATTTACTGCAATATTCAATGTTTCTAACCTGAGGCAGCTTGTGGGTGAACCATTCTGTTTTACTGAGTCGTCGGCCACTCTGAAAGATCTTTTCGCTGTTACTGACAGCAAACGTGAATGCCTGTGAGGTCCAAGAACCGATTATCCCGGACATGATTCGTTATCACTTCCCAGTGTCAGGGACACCTAAGGCCCCGTAAGGCCTGGGCTGACGTGGGGTTATTTAGTCCCGCTGATGAAGTTGCTGGAAAATTAGACCAACGTGGAGGGTCGGAATCCAAGTGTCGCGAACTCGGCGCAGGGAGCTGAGTTAGACCGACGCCGTGATTCCTTCTCTGCCAAATTGGCCTGAAATAGGTTCGATTTCCGTTAGGTGTGATTCCTAATCACTTTAGGCTGTATAATGGAAAGAATGATTTAAAGTAACAACGATTCTTTTATTTACACATAAAAATAAATCCGTTTCAATATTTCAACAACCAACAATTCGATTCTTTTCACAGAAAATGGGTCGCTACGGTTAAATAATTCTAAACAATCATATAGTCATTCTATAGCCCTGTACTGGCACTACAGTCTACACACTGGAAATGTTACTACCGTGAGCTCGCCATAAGAGCTTCACAAATCTGAAATGTTATTACTGTGAGCTCGCCATAAGAGCTTCATCCGCTTAGGCTCAAATGTCAACGTCTGCGCGTAACTGTACCTCTAGCTGTCGGAGGGTTCCGACCAGCAATGTTCGTCATCTATAAAGACACGTACTTCTGATTTGGGTCAGATATTGTCTATTCATACCTTATGTGCCTTTGAAAGTCCTCCGTGAAAGTCCTATTGAAATATTCACTGGTTGAATTCACGATTCACAAATGCCCCTTTTGTGCTAGGGCGAAATTGTCACTCACACCGATCTCCAGTCGGTATTACGATGCTTCGACAGCAAAACAAACTACTCAGAACGCAATCAGTCTGACGCTTCAAAGGGTTAATACGCACAATACAATTAACCTACACTTCTGACTATTGCAGGCCGATACCTGCTACTCGACAATCTAAACTTTAACGTTCCACCTGGGGTGTTCCTTCTCACGAATTCGGCCCCGTAGCCGCCTATCAACGTTAAGCTAAATCAATCATGGAATGCCCTCTCTGGCGATTCCAGCCGTTTCAGGGTCCTGTGATCGAAGGTACCCTTATGCCAGGAAACAGAGTCCGCCTGTCCTGGACTTCACCAACGTGTGTGTGACCCCAAGTGTGTGTCTAATGCTCTGCTCTTCCAGGTATATATACTTTTTACCCTAAACTGTCAGGTGGACGGACGCTCATCCATCCATCTGTCAAAACGGTGGGAGATGACGTATATCGAGGCAGAATCAATACAAGTCATCTCGCGCGTGACTTAACGATGATTCGTTCCTGACACGCATTGCTATAACTAATGATCAGGTGACGACACGACAGACATTTCTATCGTTTTAAAATCTCGTTTCTCAATTGACCGTGACGAAAACCGATTACGTCTCGTAAGACTCCGACTACTGTATAAATTAAATGAGATCAGACCTTATCTAACATACCGTTTCTCCCCTGGGTCCCTGTGCTAAAGCTGGATATACACCACGTGTGTTTTTCCAGCTTTACAGAGAAGTGAAATTCATGTAGGTTTTTCGCCTTGATGCGGAATATATTTTGAACTTACAGTATCTTTAAATATGAGGCCCCTTGCCCCTATATTTAGGCTGGCTTTGCCCTGACACCCAGTATCAATTGACGTCGAGGTTTTAAAATCACCTCCTCTCTCCTTTAAGAGAAGAGTATGCTATATTCTCGGGGCAATTATGAAGCACAAAATGAGACCCTCTTAAATGTTGACTGGAATTCTCTTTTTGATAAGGTATGTCTTGATACTATTGTTTCCAATTTCACAGACAAATTACTCGTTACAGAATCTAAATATATTCCGAACAAAAGTATTACTTCGCGATCGGGTCAGCCGAAGTGGATGCACAATGAAATTAGACTACTAATGAGACAGAGAAAACGTCTGTGTCGCATAACCAAATGCAACGGTCTTCCGAACGCTTGGGCAAAATAGAAATGTAAACGGAACTAAGTTTGTACAGCCTTTAGGAAGGCCAAAGCGTCCTATCTATCTAAAGTTCAGACCACACTAAATAGTAACGAAAACCCCTCTTCCTTGTGGTGGAAGACTCTAAAAACACTTATCAGTAGTAGTAAAGCGGTAGTTATTCCAACTATTATCCATTTAAATAAAGTATATTCCTCAAGTGTTGAGAAAGAAGAAGTGTTTCAATGAATACTTCTGTTCTATCTCAACAGCTGGCGATTCGAAAGTCTCCCTTCCTGATTCAGCATCCCAGGCTTCACAAGTTATTGATATTATCACTCTCCAGTGTAGTGAAGCATATGAAGCAATGAAGTCGATAAAGGTGTCTAAAGCATCTGGTCCCGATCTTGTAAGTTCGCGCTTTCTCAAAGAATTTGTGACAACTTGCCAAAGGAGCAGCCGCACCAAGTTGCAAAGCACTTGGAGGTGTTCCGAGGCGTTTTCTAGCAGTCCCGGGACTCCAGACCCCAAGAAACACCAGACTGGGTTCACAACGAGAGATCCAGTGCGTGTAAAGCCATATATAATAAATGATGGGGAAATTCGGGAGAAAGTTAATGAAAGGTCATTTAGGCTTGGGGTGATGTTAAGACTATTCGGCCACTTAAAGTTGAAGTCTTTCGCGAAGTATCAGTTACAAACTGTGACATGTAAAATGCTGGAATGTCCCCAATAGGTATTAGTGTCGTCCGATCGAGGCCCCTTGTGCCAAAGGAAATTGGCAAGTTAGTGATCGACTGTGTGAACAAGTTTTTAAACAGTATACATACGTTTCGGCTAGAAGAAAGCAGAATGAATTCTGTGAGGGCATTTCTGGGAGAAGTGAAACTGAATTGAGACAATAACAGAATTAATCCCTTGAGTATAGAAGGTCAGTATAAGGACGCCGGGGTGGAAGATGGATACTCTTGCCCTTGACCACGGGCGTAGGGGGAGGGGTAATATATGCCCTTTCATGCCCTAATACGATGCGCTGTGACTGAGATACAATCACTGTTAATTGAGGGAGGGGGGGGGGGTTGCAACGTTCAAAATAGTGTTTGTCTTTAATCCGACCCTCAAAGAATCAGTTTTCTTCGTAATAGGCTACTTTGAATTGTTCGTATAAAATTGACGAAGAGATATCGACGAAGAGAAATTGAGCGAGACACTGATTCGTTAAACAATGCCTTTCGAATGTGATCTACGGGCCTTGGTACTGCATCACCCATCCACCTGAACTATTCTGACCTTCTGTCCGGGTAGTGTTCCGAAGTTGGCGTTCCGTCAAACTTTCTGGCGTCCCTGCGAATTTGAATTTTTGTGTGAGCAAAGAGAACTCGACGTGATATCCTTGCGATCTAAGAGAAAGTAACGCTTAAGTTATAGATGTTATTATACTGCTGAGAATAGCCGAAGTTTGAAAATTGGACCAAGAAAACACCACCAGTCTCGGCGAGATGAACATGGATCGAAATATTGCGAACTGACTGTTCAATGACGTTTCAAAGTAGGGGGTAATTGTGTATTTCGTGTATTGTGTATTTCGAGAATAATTAATGTGAGTAATGGAAGTCTATGCATGAATGAATAGTTTATTTACTTTTATGCAACGGAATCGCCGCCATGATATAAATGATTCTGTATTCAACGGGTGATTTTCAAGCCGGGACTTTTTTACCTCACCGTTTAGTTGCGCTTCGAAAAGTTTCCAAATTTCGTTATACAATCACCGACCGTTTGTCGCATAGTGTGAAAATGAAAACGTCCAAAGCAAAATAAAATCGGTTCACAAAAAATTAGCCAAAAATGAGATATTATTTTTAAAAAACCCAATCATTTCCAACCAGAACATTAACCCAGTCCCGTGGCCGTATCGTTTTGTGGATCCCATTATATCTAAATTGGTCAACTTTATTTCGGTAAATCTTCGTACATCTTGAGAGGCTTCGAACTTCTTTTAAAAATGTTTCTCTCAGCTGTTTTGCAAATCTGCACAGATTTGTACTTATATTTTTACTAACAGTAATAGCCACCAAATGGTTAGGAGTGAATGGGCAGTCACCCTAACCATTTGCTGGCTATTACTGTTAGTAAACAGCGACAGGAATTTCAACAAAGACTGGTTCCGAAAAGGTTGTTTTGATTTTTTATCGATCCATATGATTAGTACAGATTCAGTCAAAACAAGCTCTTCACCTTTGGGTTTAATTATCGGAATTAAAATTTGTTTATTTAAATTAATTTTAATGCATGGGTTGTGTAATAAACTTTCTCGTTGGAATGGCGTAATCATATTTCGCTCGAGCCTAAGACTCTCGCGAAATATGACTACGCCATTCCAACTCGTTATGTAAAACACCCACCGATTCAAACACACATCGCGTTCTGTCTATAAATTGCACATCGAGATATAGGGCCTAATAAAGGCAGTCTATCTTTTCGTGTACATGTGAATAAATTATTATAAGATATTTAGAGGTTATTACTTTATTAGTTTTATATCCGACCAGATATCAGCCCGAGGTAACTTCATATCAGCCTGAGAAACTAACCAACTAATAACTTCTTTATTTATTAAACCAACACAAATAATTACACAAATTCTCAAATATGTTACAGTTGTCTGACAATGCTATTGTCTCTCATTCTTTTCTCAAAGTCCGAAATATCCTCTTCTAGTTCAGCTATTAGGACGCGTCTCGGCTTCCCCTGGGGAAGCCGCGACATTCGGATAGCCGAACTGTCTCTTCTGTCACGTTGACGAATCCCTGCATGCTTACGACTCCGAATTTCAGTTTGGGTTGAATTTTCTGCACAACTCTCTTATTTCTTCTGTTCGTCATTATTTTAAGCCATCATTAAATTAGGCCTAATTCCCCATCATACAAACTCTACTCCAAAGAGCTGCACCATGCCTGGTAACACCAAATTTGTCTTATTGGCGTTCGACTAATACCTGAACATCTCGATACAAACAAATTGGTTGCGCCTAATGACGTATTAATGGGGGGAGGGGGGCAACTGTAGCGTGATTCATATTGGCCAAGATCAGCGTCATATCAGCCGAGTCTGATAATGAGCAATTCCGGAAAAGAGCGCCATATCGAAAAATAACCTAGAATATGTCAAGTCAAAAACCCCTTCGAGGGTGAATAACACTAATACACATGTAGGGGTCCTAAGGTGGTCAGATATACATTCGAATCAGGGTTCATGGTCAAGCGACATTTTCTGAGCATCGACTGAACACCTTGTATATCGTACATCATCCCCTTTAAAACCTCGAGGCCATCTCGTGACATGTGACCAGAAAACAAGTATAAAGCCAAGTGTTCGGTCCATCGCAAGTGATAGGTAAGGTTGGTTCTCAGTATGGCGTTCCAATAGCAATGGGGGCTACAGCCCCGGGCAGTTGGTGGTGGGATGTGTACGCTAAAAACGTCAGTTTATGGCTTCCTCCGACTGAAGTGCTACGTCTCCGCTGTAGCATGGGAGTTGAAACACTGGGCTCACATTCTCTTGCGCGTCTTCGGTGCGCTAAACCTTCAATTGATTCTGATGTATATATTTATGTGTTGGCTTCAGATGACTCACACGCAGGCGTTGGTTACAGGACCCTGCTGTGTCAACGAGGCAACACGTGTCTATCACGGAACAAAAGCAATGTATGCATCACTTCCCGGGGCTCCTGTGGGTAAGATGCTCATCGAATATTGAACATAATGAAATGGGATTTGCTGTTAAAAACTACATGCACGCAAATATACGCTCTTCTACTTCGCTTATATTGCAAATGAAACGACAATCAAGGGCAGTCTGTAATTATTAACCCTTTACCAAACGAATCGCCCGCATCCGCCCGCGTAATATGCAAATTCAGCATTTGAAAAAATATTATTTTTCAAAAACTTTCAACAAAACCATATCATGTGACCCCTCGTTGGAACGAGCTCGTCGAGCTCGTTCCAACGAGGGGTCACATGATATGGTTTTGTTGAATAATTTTGAAAAATTTAAAAAACTTATATTTAAAATAATAAATTTTGATATCGTCTGTGTTGGGTAAAGGGTTAATGTATAATTATTAATGTATAAAAGGTTCAATTTGCTTATTTGTACTGTCTGCCCAGGTCTTATATTTAAATTATGACTGATGCTCTATAAATAATTAAAGCTAATAAAGCTAACCAATAAAAATACAGTATAAGATGTGCATGCCTTTTTTTCAATAGCTGTGTAGTGAATGTGTCGCTAGCTTGTTACTATATATTGGTTTTATGAGTCCATGATCCATCTCCTGAGCTGGGGGGACAGGGTGGGGGCAGAACCTGCCTCTTTTGACAGACGTGCACTAGTGAAAAAAACTTTACTTTCCGAGAACTGTAACTGAGAAACTCTCATGAACACGATTTAGAACACACACAGAGAAGCTGTACAATCGGTTGGATGAGTTCTTGAACTGGATATATAAATAACCTTAATACTATTGAGTGCGACATTGCAGTTTATGATAAGCTGTAAATTCCCGGTCTTAACTTATACCCAGAGTCAAGTGCCCTTTTGATACCCTTGCCATCGGTGGGCGGTACGTCAGCTGTCAATTTTATCGCCGAAACGAAATGGAAAAACAAACGCGCAAATCACGGGGTCTTTTTCATTTTAATAACATAATATTATAAATATACTAATTCGAGTTATCGATGCTTTATTAACAAGAGACAACGCATGTTTGTTAATTTTTGGTATCTTCTGAGGTAAACTCATATAAAACGTAATAAATAATTGCCGCTTTCATTTCACCCTCCGCGAGGCGACGAGCGATAAATTTAGACAAGTTTGCATTCAGGTCGAGGTCAGCAAAGGTCATCTTGGATGTAGTTCCATTGTAGGTGTAAATTTTAACTATTGACATAATATCCTATTGCTGACGTGTTCACTGCGGTTGGTGTGTAAAGCTAAAATTTATTTCATAGGCTTTTTTATATATAGTAGATCAGGTAATCATGGTATAATTGACCAGTTGGAAACCATAAACAGAATCACTGGCACGAGTTTTAGGTCACGTTTATATATCCAACTGAGCGATATAGGTTTCTGATATAAACTGCCAACTACAAAACTCTCATGTGCATGCATGCAACAAATATTGTTGGGCATACGCCAGTGCGTATTTGGTTCTGAAACATCAGGACCTGGCTCTTAAATCTCAGAAATAGGCTTCTCAGTTGGCGCGTAACTTCTCAGATCATATTTTGATATTCTTTCGATGGATAATCGATAGAGACACTCTTACATGTATTATATATATGATTATCATTTATAATTGTTGTAGAGTGCTTAAGTTAATACTTCAAGTCTTAATTACCAAGCAGTAATCTTCACTGTGGTTTCTGATCAAGTCTTGGCTGCCTAAATAGGCAGCCAAGACTTGATCAGAAACCAAAGTGAAGATTAATGTTTGCTATGGTGTACTAAATGAAAATGATGAGGGCTATTACATACTTGCAGTGTGTGTTACAAATAGCAGTGTGACTCCGTAAATTGAAATCTGGCGCATGATTTGAAAAAATAGGCTCCGAGCCTAGAGCGTATTTTAAACAGTCCTGATCGGTCCCTGCGTTGATATAAATGCGGGTTTATTCCAAGAGAAGTATTATGTTCTTTCCTTCAAGTCATTGATATCAGCTGCAGATAGAGACATTTTCACTTTACACCAACATTTCAAGTTTCATTTTTCAGAGTCACTGTATGAGTCAGGGGCGCTGAACAGTTGGAAAGGCAAGAGTGCAAACCAACTGGGGAAGGGGGGGGGGGGGGGGATCTGGACAAAGGGATGGAATGTCCCATCTGGATATGCATATATGGGGTACCAAGGCACATGGATTATGTTGGTAGGATGAGCTCAACGAATCAGCGTCTCATGAAGTTTCCCTTCATCGATTTTATATAAAGAATTCAAAGTATTTCGTATGAAGTTGATACTCTAACGGTCGGCTGAACAGCAAACATTGTTTTGAATACTGCAAAGTCCGGTAATTAACAGTAATGTAATAGTTACCAATGGAGCTGGAGGTATTTCATGAATTTCCACAACCTGTCCCGCAGGAGCGTAGGAAGCTTATAATATTGGGGGTGGGGGGAGTATTGTAAACGGGGGCTTGTAGGGGACAGCACGGTCGCCTTTGGCGGTCCACTCTGCGTAGCCAAACCCGGGGAGAGTGCGGGAAAGGGATACCAGGAAAATTTGTGAAATATGAACTACTGAGAGATCATTTCATCGCTTCTCAAGTGAAAAAATCAAGGTATCGTTGCTGTTATTTTTTGGTCTTTATCCCTTTACCTAACATGAAAAACAGACTACACTTGCAAAAAAAAATTCTTGAATAACTAATATTTTTCATTTTTTGTCTCCAAAACATAGGTTATGACCCCTCATTGGAACGAGCTCGACGAGCTCGTTTCAATGAGGGGTCATAACCTATATTTTAGAGACAGAAAATGAAAAAATCATGAAAATTAATTGGGCGATTTTTGAGAATAGCGCTGGCCGGTTTTGGTCGTTACGTTGGGTAAAGGAGGATGTATGTCAGAGAGGAAGATGTTAACCTGTTGAGCGTCAAATCAGTCAGCGACATCGGCTACCAACTTTTCTATGCACTGCAAATGGTGTAGATCATACAGTTTTTATGTGCGCCTGTATGATGTAGAATACGCAGATGTTTGTGATTATTTTCGTGTACACTAGATATGATTTACAAGGTTTTGGAATTTTTTTTTGGGGGGGGGGGGATACCCCCTCCCCGGTCTGCAACCGTGGGTGGGGGAGGGGGCGGTGCCCCCTCCCCCGGAAACATTTTCTCCCATTTTTCCAATTTTTACCATTTTGATACATTTTATCTATCAGTGAATTAACTCAGAGTTGTCAATTTACACCTGTAATTACATTGAATATAATCCCATGACTGAGTCTCTATTGTTATATTTGAGGTGTTTATTCAACACACAGATTATACACAACTATGACAATACGAAACATTATCTAATTAACGGAAGAGATTATCTGTCTTCAATAGCAGGTTAAATTTCAAGTGATGAGTGGTTACTGGTAATTGAAAGTTAGCGAAATGCTCTCGCAAACAGAGACTTACCATGGGACAAAGACAGGAAATTGCTCGCCAAATTTTAAAATATTTACACGCAGGGTGGAACCATGGTCAACCCGGTACACATGTGCTGCTTGGCAAAGAGTATCCAAATTAGTGGAATTTTGTCACTTTGAGGAGGTGGAGGGTGTGATAAAATGATTCTGAATGGTCCTAAAAAAGTTAGTGGACAGAAATAAAAAATGCAAATAATGAATCTTGTTATTTGAGCAGAAAAAATAAAACTTTTTGGGGGTATGTTGAAGCAGGAATTGATCCTTCAGAAGACAGGAAAATGCTCCTGTTAATGCCAAATTTTAAAATTTTCCATGCCGGGTTGAATCATGGTCGACCTGACACACATGTGTTTGGCACGGTGTATCCAAATTAGTGGAATTTAGTCACTATTTTGGTGATGGGGTGGGGGGGGGGGGTAAATTGATTCTGGATGGTCGTTCAAAAGTTAATGGACAGAAATAAAAAAAATCAAATAATGAATCTTGTTATTTGTGCAGAAAAAATAAAACTTTTTGGGGTATGTTGAAGTAGGAATTGATCCTTCGGAAGACACGAAATTGCTCCTTTTAATGCAACATTTTGGGGGATGTTGAAGTAGGAATTCATCCTTCAGACGACGGGAAATTGCTCCTTTTAATGCCAAATTACAAATTTTTTCCCTTGCCGAGTTGAACTATGAGCTTAGCACGGTGTATCCAAATTAGTGGAATTTAGTCACTATTGTGAGGGGGGGGGGGGGGGGGGGTAAAATGATTCTGGATGGTAATTCAAAAGTTAGTGGGCAAAAATAAAAAAAATCAAGTAATGAATCTTGTTATTTGAGCAGAAAAAATAAAACTTTTTGGGGTATGTTGAAGTAGGAATTGATTCTTCAGAAGACAGGAAATTGCGCCTTTTAATGCAACATTTTTAATTTTTCCCATATGCCAGGTCGAACCATGGTCGACCCGGAGCACATGTGCTTGGCACGGTGTGTCCAAATTAGGGGAATTTAGTCACTATGAGGGGAGGGGGTGTGAAATGACTCAGGATGGTCAATTCAAAAGTTAGTGGACAGAAATAAAATAAATCAAATAATGAATCTTGAGCAGAAAAAATAAAATTTTCTGGGGTATGTTGAAGTTGGAATTGATCCTTCAGAAGACAGGAAATTGCTCCCTTTAATGCCAAATTTTAAAATAATTTTTCCATGCCGGGCCGAACCATGGCCGGCGCACATGTGCTTGGCAAGATGTATCCAAATTAGTGAACTTTAGTCACTTGGGGGGGGGGGGGGGGGCAGGGGAGGGGGGATAAAATGATTCTGGATGGAAAAATGATGGGATTATGTCCAGGTTGTGGAGGTGCCTCCCCCTAGATGGCCCGCCGCCCCCTGATTACCGACCCTGGTTGCAGGCCTGCCCCCCCCCCCCCCCCCCCCCCCCCCGGTTACTACGCCACTGCTGTTCCGAGCATTGAGTGACACAGAGTTGCCTTGTGACGAGGTTTTTCAAAATCAGTTTCAAATTCATAACAAAAACACTGTGAGGTTGGTAACTGACTTTCACTCCGCCATTAACTCAATCAACAAAACATGCTGACTCGGGTATAGTCTTTGAACTAGAAGTAATCATGTGACGTCACTTGAACGCATTGTCTATTGTTCTATCAGGTATTTCATTTTGATTGCCAACCCCGAAACGACAAAAGAGCCAGGGTGTAATGTATTTTAATCACACCACGTGGCTGACAGGCAAGAATATCGTGATCACTGCCATGAGCAGAATATTAAATTGTTCCTCAGAGCATTTAGCTGATGATATGGGCGCTATCAAATCATGAAAGGGGAATGCCCCACCCCTCCGAGTCGGCAGCATAGTCACTAGGTGGGGATTGGGGACTCGCCCCCACTTGTCCTGAAAAATGTTAACCTTATATACATTCAGGCCTGAATTCCATAAAACTGGTTCATATTCTCACACCCTGACATTTCTTGGATCATTTTGCTATGGTCACTCCTTCACATTCTGGGCCGTTAAGCCTTCAAAAAGTACCCAGGGTGCGCCATTTGGAGTGTAAGACTCTGGACCTTCGTCTATGGGCCCTCCTGGGCTGACTTTTGCCCCCCCCCCCCCACACACACACACTTCATTTTGTCTTACCCTGCCCTTGGCCAATGGGAGGAGCGACCCCCCCCCCCCCCCCCTAGTGTCCCTGGTACTGTGAACAGGGCCGCATCTGTCTATCCTCAAAGAACATTGTTGGTATGGTACCTACCATCTCCATTTATCATGATGAAGACACTTCAGAAATCAGAGACCCTGCAGCAATGAAGATCATGCACACTCCACTGTGTCCTCACATACATCTGAAGTGTATTTCGGAGCAACCTGATGATCGAGCGTCACTCATTTTTTTCGGGCCCCCCCCCCCCCCCAATCGATACATGAAAAAAAAAATCATACTACGAAAATATACTTCTTATTCATAGGTCACTTTCTCTGCAAAAACCACAGTCACAGATCAATTACAACCCACATTACAGGATATTCTGTTTTTCAGCGACTCTTTTTCCTGACTCGGAAAACATTTTTCGTGATATCCCATTTTGAAACCGCGAAAAGTGTGTCAATAGCCTCTATGTTCTTTTACTTTATTGGCTTATAGTAAACGCTGCTTTCATTGGTCAAAGAAGTTTATATTAGCAATCTCTTGTTGGTAAATAGGCCTCATTCGTCGCTGAAGGCTGCGTGTGGCAGGTAAAAGCTGACAAGTGATCAAAATCAATTTTCTTGCGGATACAGTTGTGTTCGACATTGCAGACTAATGTTACTGTTTTATGATCGATTTTTTTTTAAAATATGGGATGAAAAGTTATAGTAAAATTAGTATAGCCGATGATGCCAATGATGGATATGCGGATTTTTTCCCGCGATTTTTCATTTCTCATTCTCAAGATGGGCAAGAAACGGGTCTCCCAAAATACCGAATCTGACTTCAGATACCGAATCTGGCCTCAAATAAATTAATTATACGTTTTTCCAAGTGGAATTATCGGTTTTGAGCGGGCCTAATGGGTATATAATTATTTTAAAATAAAAACTGTCCCAGTAAATGTCCGTGAATTTCATGTAACTGTAGAGTACAGTTGATACGGCGGTATCGGATCATTGGCGGTAACGGATCACTTTGAAATTTTATTTTGAATAACAATAAAGTTATCGTTTTTCTGTGAACTAGGAGGCCCTACTTTTGAAGGCAATTTATTTCTTGCACCAAATACCAAATATTAGCTTCTCACTCAATACAGGGGTAGGCTACTCACAAACAATAAATAACTTTTGTGCATGCGCCATGAGCTCCTAACTTGCAGAAAACGCGAAAATACAAGGACAGCAAAAAAGTTGTTTGTTTTCTGGTAATGACATATAGAAGGAACAAATTTCTATTATGAGTTACTTCATATGAATACACGTGTGATTTCCTAAATCATAAAAAATGCTGTGTTTCCATTTTAAGTTATAACAGTAACTTGTCTTAAGGCTCCCTTTTCCTTGTGTAGCGGATCACCCATTTCCGCGCCGTTCATCGATATGGACACACACGGTCGCACAAAATGTTAACGAGAATAAACCGCTCCACACCCCACAAACGATATTGACTGCAAAGATGGTGGGGATGGCTGCGGTGTCATATTAAATCCACTAGCAGGGTGTTAACCCCATCGGTACTGCCCTTAAAATAGCACTACAGCTGCGTGGACCGGGAAGGGGTTGGGGAGGTTGAAAACTGTCAAATCTCGGACATTTCGAGCAAAAAATGAACGAAATTCGGGAAACTGATGGATTGCAGAAATGGCGCTAATGGGGGGTGGGGGGGGGGGGGGGGGCTAAGGATTCCCCCAGAGTATTTGAGAACAGCAGGGACACGATACTGCCCCACCCCCTGCGTAGTACGCCACAATTATCTGTGCCAGTGGGCAAAGAAGAAACTTTAGAAAAGTTGTAAACCGATAACCCTTGTAAAACATTTCTAGCCTTTTCAGTAAAGTAAAAATGTGAAAACATAAATCATGAGAATTTTTGTACACACCGCCCCCCCCCCCACCCCCCCTAGAAAAAAATCCACGATACTCTAATTGTATTATTATGCATATTGCATAACAGCAAATACACTGTTCTTGAGTTTCTAAACCGATGCAAATGGGATTTAAATACTGCCCACATGTCACGAAAAAAGCAAGTTGCATCAATCCCACAGCACGCGTAGGCTCTGCCGTAGATTCTCTTCGTCGAGTACATCTTTTGGTGTTCATAACACTTTAATCACACAAGATGTGTGGATATCCCGATACAGCGTCATCTAAACACATTGAGAGTCCATATAGAGACAATAGTTAATTTGCCAGTGTTACCTTAATAGCGGATAGGTGTAGTTTCTTAACTCCAGTGCGTATGCGTCTGATTATTAAAGGCATTACATGGCCGTGGGAAGCAGGATGCAACTGGGGTGAGGGGGGGATAAACAAAATTCGGAAGTTTGTTGTACAGAAGAAGCGTTTTCCAAGATTCTCGGGTGTCTTTTGTAGGGGAGGGAGGAGTTGATCACCAGGGCTATTGGTGAGTGATTTGTGGATTTACCCTCCGGACGTGTCTTTTCTTCGATTTTGAAGTACTTTTAGGGATCCTGTGGAATGACATATCTCGGGGAACATTTGTAATCAAAAATAAGGGGAGGGGGACTTGAGACTCCCACCCGCACCCTGTTGACAGTTCCTGCGACCATGCATTTTTTTCAACGGGAGATTACGACATGGCGTCGGATTCTCCAATTGGACGCAGACGTGCATGGTGTAAAAGCCACTATGGGCGGGTCTGTGCCCATGTCAAGTCGCTGCCCGAGTGCTGTTGTGTTCTAATTGTCAAGGGACACAGAAAAGTATAGCACTCGGGCATTGATATGTGTAGACCATCGAATAGAACAGGCCACGCCACACCTGAAGTTTAAATTTCGCCCCCCCCCCCCCCCCACCCCCACAGATACGTTTTTGGAAAATATCTCCGCCCATGTAGGGTTGGTGGTGCTGTAACTACTTTCTACCCCCCCCCCCCCCCCCCCCACACACACACACACAAACTCTTCTATGTTTATGTATACACAACATTTATAGGTATCACTGAAGTAAATCCATGAAACCAAAGTTCCCCACTTGAAAATGTTGCACTCGGATATGACGTACGACTTGAACGATTCCAAATTCGAGTCGTTTGAAGAGTCACTAGTTCGATCGAGTGACTCCACATATGACTCGAACGACTGCCTCTGTGGGTCCTACATGCAGTGTCTGCCTGCCCCTGCACGTCCTACCTGCCTGCCTGCTTGCTTGCCTGCCTGAACGACTCTTCGACTCATTTCAGGTCAGGCAGGCCTGGCCAGGCCAGGAGGCAGGCAGGTGGGCCCTGCAGGCAGGACCTCCGGCGGGGCAGACAGGAAGGTTAAGCCTGGCCAGAGGCCAGGCAAGCAGGCAGCGCCCTGCAGGCAGGACCCGTGGGGGGGGGGGGTGGCAGGCTGGTAGGTAGGCGGGGGACAGGCAGGCAGAAAACCCAACATCATGGTTTTCACACGAAAGGTGGCTCCCCCAAATTGCACCCCCAAAAGCAGTCCCCTTGCTTCAATGGGAATTTAACACTGGCTCCCCCGAATTGCTCCCCGAAAAATCTCCCAAATAGGGCCTGATTCATACGACCTATACTACTAGCATGTTGTTGAGCTGCCAGTTGTTCATCTTTGTTGATTTATTTTCTCCTGGTACACTAAATTCCATACGTACACTGTACATGTAGGCTTTCACGGTTACAATTCACCAATGAACCCTCAAACACCAAGTGATACAAGAATGGGTGATGGGTGGACTGGAGTAAGAATATTGAGAAGTTGACAATTACTTGTCTCTGCTTGGTAGTTCTCATTGATGACTCTGACTTTCTCCACATATAAAACTGTCTCCGACACGATATGACCCTGGCTGTCAAAAAAGTCGCTAAACCCCAAAACCAATAAACAAATAAATATAATTTACCCAACGTAACGGCCAAAATCGACCAGCACTATACACGAAAATCGCTATTCAATCTTTTTTTATATTTTCATTTTTTGCTTCCAAAACATAGGTTCTGATCCCCTCATTGGATGGAGGGCCCCGCGTTCGTTCCAATGAGGGGGCGATAACCTATGTTTTGGAAGCAAAAAATGAACATTTTTAGTTACACGATAATTTTTTTACGAGTGTCGTCTGCTACTAACGTTATATAAAGGGTTATACCCTGACAATTTCTACATCGACCACAGTGAGCAACTAAATCGACAGCTACATGTATCTGTAAAATAATTTGGCGTTTGTGGGGGTGGGGGTGAAAACAAAAATGCTTCTTATATTATACAACAAAGATATAAGTCAGTTCACTTAACAATCCTGGGATATTTTGAAAATGATTTTTATGTGATTTATTGTAATTTCTTCGAGAAACCGTTTTTTGTTGTGACCATTAAAATTTATATCACTTTTATTTTTATTACATGTTTTTGGCTGAGATTTAGAATTACCCGAGAAAGAAATACGTAGTTCCTTTGAATGATTCCAATAGGAATACTTTCATTGTTACCCCCAGATTGCAGATAAGGCATGTCCCCCATCTGGGAACGATATCTCAAGCGCAAGTGTACAATGGGATGCGTGATCCGATATCGCCAAAATTGATCCTGTACTGCCGCAATCAGGTCACCTAAAGGCGTGCATTATTTTGTCACTTTCATGTACAATATCGGTTTGAAACTTGTTTGCATTTTTCAAGGAGACAATTGTCTTCACACACACATGTATATATTTAATAGGAAAATACATAGATTGAATTGGCGGTGGTCAATTTTTGAAAGATGATCCGATACCGCCGTAACAACTGTACTTTCTACTTACTAGTGTATAAAAAGCATTTCAAATGAAAAAGTGACGGTAAAAATTTTGTGTTTTGGAAATTGGAGCTATTTGTGAGGTGTCGTAAGTGATTGAGTTCCATAATCCAATTTATCGGGCAGGTTCAAATAGCCTCTTTGATAAACGCCGATGTGTGACTTGTTTTAACAAACATCAGATTATCACCGATTGGTGTTTGTTCAGCAGCAGGGCTGCATCAAGTTGTTTCAGTGAGCAATGAAATAAAATGTGAAATGGGGCAAGGGATGCCATCAACTTCAAGGCATCAAGCAGTCCGTCTCCGAGTGTTGGGAGAACATAAGAAGCATCGGAATAGGGGAGCATTTGGAATGTTCAAAATGAACGTTAGGACGAGACCAATAATGGAACTTATTACCTAAAAAACAAATTTTTTCTGGGACTTTTTTCATTTTTTTTCTCATTCGCTCAACTTTGGCGAAGCCAAATTTGAGGTATTGCCATGGCCTGTCGTCTGTCCGTCCATTGCGCCGTACACATGGCTCTGGCTGGAGGCCATATTTATGAACTGATCTTTACAAAACCTTTTGGGTACCTTTGTTATTACTGAGAGAACGAGTGTTTTGGGGTCCAGGCCGAAATTTAACTAAATTAAGATGGCCGCTGGCAGCCATTTTGTACCAAAATTAGGTGCAATCAGATTTCTGTGCAGAACTTCCATATGAAAGCTTCGATTTGAATAATTTTTTTGTATGAATGTTTGGTACCATGGGATACATCACATATAATACAGGTTTTTTTCTCGTGCTTAAATTATGCAAATTAGGCTAACTTTGATTTATTTAGTGTTCCTTTTCAGCACTGTAAGTGCAAATGTCAATACGGCTCGGGCTAGAGGCCGTATTTATGAACCAATCTTTACGAAACGTCTTGGGCACCTTTGTTATCACCTTGGGACGAGAACGAGTGTTTTTGGGTGCAGTCCGAAATTCAAGATTGCTGCCGGCGGCCCTTTTGTTCCAAAATTGGTGCAATCCGTTTTTTGTACAGAACTTTTGTATGAAAGTTCTGATTTGTATAAATTTCTGTATGAATGTTTCGTAACATGGAACACATCACATATAATACAGGTTTTATTCTCGTGCAAAAATTATGCAAATTAGATGAACTTTGATTTATTCAGTGCTACTTATACACAGTAAGTTGACATGTCAATACGGCTCGGGCTAGAGTCTGTATTTATGAACCGATCTTCACGAAACTTCTTGGGTACCTTTGTTATCACCTTGTGATGAGAATGAGTGTTTCTGAGTGCGGTCCAAAATTCAGGATGGCTGCCAGTGGCCATTTTGTACCGAAATTAGGTCCAATCAGTTTTTTGTACACAACTTCTATACGACTCAGGCTAGAGGTCGTATTTATGAACTGATCTTTACAAAACTTCTTGGGTACCTTTGTTATCACCGTTGGACAAGAACGAGTGTTTTTGGGTGCGGTCAAATGGCCACCAGCAACCTTTTTGTACCAAAATGCGTGCAATCAGTTTTTTGTACAGAACTTCTGTATGAAAGTTCTGATTTGAATAAATGTTTGTAGGAATGTTTAGTAACATGGAATACATCACATATAATACAGGTTTTTTTTCTTGTGCAGAAATTATGCAAATTAGATGAACTGTGATTTATTCAGTGCTACTTATACACAGTAAGTGCACATGTCAATACGGCTCAGGCTAGAGTCTGTATTTATGAACTGATCTTCACGAAACTTCTTGGGGTACCTTTGTTATCACCTTGTCACAGGAACGAGTGTTTTTGGGTGCCTTTCTTATCACTGTTCTAGGAGAACAAATATTTTTGGGTTCAGTCCGACCCACTCTGGGACTCAAAGATTTCTTTTCTAGTTTAGCATCTAACTGTTGCCCACCTTTACAAGTCTTTACCTATACATTTGTTACAGGCTACGGTCAGTATTTATGTACAGACCGTTACAATACTTTATATGTACCTTTGTTATCAGGTCATTACCTAGATGTTTGTCATTGCTGTGTCACATACAAAACATGTACATGTCTTAAACAAGTTGAGCTACAGTGTCACTGACACTTTCATTTACAATATTTTTAATCATTACTGAACACCCAGAATGGCAAGAAATTAAGTGAGAAATATATATAACTTGCAGGTGATAACTGGCGTTGCACGGGAGAAAGTGGTTAAATCAGCCGTTTTCGAAATAGAAAGTCAAGGTCACCAATTTCAAGGTCAAGGTCATCCCACATGGGCACCCCCGATAAAGTAAAATGATCGATGGGTCAATATACCTGCATATATGAAATTTTAGCCCGATCGACCCAACTGTTTTCGAAATAAAAGGTCAAGGTCACCAATTTCAAGGTCAAGGTCACTCCGCACGGGCACCCCGATAAAGTCAAAATGATCGATGGGTCAATATACCTGCACATATGAAATTTTAGCCCGATCGGCCCCAGCCATTTTCGAAATAAAAGGTCAAGGTCACCAATGTCAAGGGCAGCCCGATAAAATCAAAATGATCGATGGGTTAATATACCCGCACATATGAAATTTTAGCCCGATCGGCCCAGCCGTTTTCGAAATAAAAGGTCATGGTCATCAATTTGAAGGTCAAGGTCATCCCGCACGGGCACGGCACCCACCCCATGTTACTCGCAGGGACGAATTACCCCCATGTACAAAATTTGAGATCGATCGATCGAGAAACGGAGGAGTTCACTCGGAACAGAGATAGAGATATAGACACAGACATTCGCAGTTATTTTTTAGATTACATTTTAGAGGGCTAGATTCGGTATTTCAATTGAAGTCAGATTCGATCAGATTTGGTATTTAGTGGGACCCAGTAGTACTATTAGGAAGATCGACTCGAGATTAACCGAACTGGATCATTACCTTTATAACGTTAGCTTGCATTACTGAATTAGTAACCATGATAAAATAAAATGTGTGACGTAAACAATTCTCGAACTCGATAGACTATATTTATTTTACTTTTTAGGGCAGTGGAATTTTGTAAATACAGTGTTAGTTTAA